>JADDOH010023034.1:0-19913 GCA_016648135.1 Agrypnia vestita | reverse complement strand
ACCGTTTATATGCTCCATTTTTGTCGTTCGTCGTTATATATTTTTATTTATTGTGTCGATATTGATAGGGAAAAAATTATAGATAGCTTTTAATATTTTTTTCGCTAATTTTAAGGAATGAATATACTAAATGCCAATACCTAGGCATTTTATTTACATAAAGGAACAATTTAAATATTTAAAAAAATAACAAAATTAAGTACATTTAATCATATTAAAAATTACTTCTATTATAAATTTCGCCATTTGTTCTAACGCCGTTATCATCAAATTGCCTGACCGATGGTGGTCTGTGTGACTAAGGGCCGGTTGTTTCAAGTTGGATTAAAGTAAGCGTTCTTTAAAAGCATAGATTTTTACGTTCTCCACCAATCAGACGATCCGTTTTCGTAAAAATCTGTGCTTTTATCGGCCGCTTACTTTGATCGAACTTGAAACAACCGGGCCTTATAAAGTAGCCAGTGCATCTTTCAATGCAGAATTTTATATTTAAATGGATATCCACTTATTTTTGAAAAAAAAGAACGTATGGAAATAATAGAAAGACGAATTGTTTATTTTCAACACAATTTTGAGAAACTAAAATTGGTTCTCACTGTAACCAATATAGATTTATCTAACAAAGAAGTTATTAATTACTTAAAATCTATGTTTAAAATGAAATGCAATGTCACTTTATCTGTGGTCGTTCTCTATTGTTGTGACAAACTAAACTGCGATGGCTCGCCGTTTACGGAACGAAAAATATTCTCGAATATTTTAGTTTTTTTTATTTAAGTGCGTCCCACCGATTATTGATTTATCCTCCGGCTGGTAAGGAACCGTTTATATGCTACATTTTTGTCGTCCGTCGTTATATATTTTTATTTATTGTGGTCAATTGTCGATATTTTTATGAATCGTTTTTCCCCAGTTCATATAATGCGATCTTACGAATCCTTATTTTTCCTTTTATAAAGTCTTTATATGTTGTATTATGTTAAATACCCTGTTTTAATGAATCGATTTGTTTTCGTTTATATGTTCCGTTAATCGTTTTTTATTATACTTTCTAAATAATCGTGAGCCGTGCACTGATTGCGTGTCACACTCTAATTATTTAAAGTTGTCATTCCAGCAAGTTACGGATAGACAACCAAATTATTATATTTAGATATTTGAGGTTACATTTCTGTAAGTATGAGTTTTCATTCTTTTCATAAAATTCAATAAAGTAATAGACAATGATCAGTGTAGATTTATACAACTCAATACTTTGAGTATCATTAATATATAATTTGTCTTTATTTTAGTTTTCAAATATTACTTCTACCGCATACATGCATGAATGTTTTTTATAATCGTTTATTATGGTCAGTTGTTGATCTTTTCTAATAATCGTTTTTCTCCAGTTTTCATAATCAGATTTTATGATTTTTTTTGTGTCAATTCGTTTGTTATGATGTGTTTATATGTTCTTTATTATGTCTTTTTTTAAATATACTGTTCTTATGAATTGTTCTATTCCGTTTATATGTTCCGTTGTTATGTTTCATAGTATCCGAATAGTTGTCCTTCCGTTTTATGTTCCGTATGTTAGTTATTACAACTTTATATCTTTTGTTATTATGTTTATTAATCATAAGGTTTTACGTTTAAATGTTCCGTTTTTGATTGTTATTTAAGTAACTTACGTAAAATATTAAAAATAAATTCGCTTTAATATAAGCAAAAAAAATGTTTAATTATTTTGCACTATCACCCTTCAGAAATTTGAAAAATATATAATACTTTTTATAAAGTTAATCTGTGCTATTCTGAAAATAGCAGTATTGTGATGTCAGATCTTTATCCCAATCTTGACAGGTGTGTATAACATTATATTGACACTAATTTCGATGTTTTAAGTTTGGCATGATTGAAACAAATAATGAATTCAATCAATAAGAAAGCCCTAAAACATAAAGAAATGTTAATGTATTCACAATTATGAATAATCTTTCTAATTGATTGAATTCATTAATTTTAAACCTGTCAAACATAAAACTAAACATAAAACAAAAATAACTGTCAAGATACTGGAATAGCAATGTTGCTTAGTTCAGAATACGGATGATTATCATTTTATTTGACTTTTATTAATTATTTTTTAATTATTTTAAATATTCGATATAAGTTATTTTCATGAAAGTCTTACGTTTTGAAAAGATAATTCAGAATTTTTTTATTTCTATATTCTCTTTATACTTAACCATATTTTTACGGGTGTACGACTATATAGTAATTAATAACAACTCTTGCGAGACCCCGCAACATTAGTTGAGCGCTGTGCTTGTCACATTCTAAATACCTAAAGTCGTCTTTCCAGTAAGTTACGGACAGACAACGAAATTATTATTATTATTATTATTTTGTCTTTATTCTACTTTTTAAGTATAACTTCTAACTCACATACATAAGTACACGCATAATTTTTTAAAGTGGTTTTTATTTGAATTATTTAACATTGATATTAAACAAAATGTTATAAAACAATAAAAAATATTGTTTAAATTTACACACGTCACACAATTTTTCACCGCTAAAGAAAAAATAATAACATAATGTTACATGTAATGGAGATCTTAAAAAAATGTTTTTCTTAAAAATCAGAAAAATGGCATAAAAAAGCAAATTTTCGGTGAAATTATGCCCGATTTCAGAAAGAAACAATAACAATTGTATTACGGCCGGCTTTGTCACATCTCTAAATGTCGTCAAACTAGCAAAACTAACGTTCATGCAGAAAGGGTTACGTATGTAGCAGCACTACGCAGTTAAAAGGTCAGGCGTTAAAGTTTGTACATTTCTATTTCGTTTTATAGTATTGTATATTTTTCGATATCGTCTTTCGGGCTTAAATAATACATGTTCGAGCGACACTAGCGCTATTTTTAGCGGGAAGTTATTAAACTAATGCCAATATTGAAGGTATGACAGCCTCTTAATGCTAAGCTCCTATATATGCTAGAACAATTTTCAATCCACTCGAATCTTCCTGGAGAATTGCAGATTATAACAGTAAAAGTTTCACACAAAACTGTTCAGCCGTTCTCTAGATTAGCGCGGTCACACAGTCAGACAGACGCTCTCCGGGGACTTTATTTTATACTATGTAGATATGTATTGATGATTGTATTGCAATTTGTCTGTAATATGAAAAGTCTTTATAATTCCCTGATTTATTTAAAGGTTTGATTACTGAGATTTTAAAAGCGCCAGGTACAATTCCTTTAGTTATACAAAGATTCGTCAATTTCGCAATTATCGAACTTATTTCTTTTTTTATCACTTTCATGTCCATGGTTCTGATTTGGTCGAGACCCGGAGACTTGTTATCCACTTTTTCAATAATTTGTTGAACGGAAATCGGTAAAACTGCCTTAAGCCTCATGGAAATGTTTGTTGGTTGTACATATGTATGTGTTTCTGTCTAAAATTTAATGATGCATTTATGATTAATTGATTGAATTTCTTCGATAAAAGTCTTACTTTACATATTGCATAGGTATTTAGCATCACTTAAATGGCTCGTGTGATTCTTTGTTACCAGATAATTTGATTAACTATTTCCGTCGGGAATATGAATGCAATATTTGGGTCCGATCGGTAAAGCGGTATAGATTTTGTACATAAAATATATCTGGGGGAGGGCATTGGTAAGAGGGGGAAGGGGAAACTTTCTTTTGTTTTTGAATAATTTTAAATAAAGAGATAAATTATAAAAAGTCCATGATTTAACTAATTATAGAATAGTATAAGAAAGTAAGTAGGTACTTGCCCGAACATCTGAGATAATTTTTAATTTTTTTGTGTGCGTATATGACCCCAAATGCACTTAGAATGCACGGTTATCAAGTCAATTTACAAAAATTTAGACCGATTGGATAATGGCAAGTGTTTTATAAGATATATCAGGGGTGGGGAAGGGGTAAAGAGAGATGGGGGAAATTTCAACTATATTATCCGCCGGGTTCTAAAAAGTCATTTTCGAAATTTTTAGTCCGATCGGTCGAACGGCACAGATTTTATTGAAAATATATCACGGGGAGGGGCAGGAGTAAAAGGGGAGGGGGTAAATGTCGTCTTAGCTATCCGCCGAGTCCTAAAGAATAAGTTTCCAAATTTTGAGTGTGATTGGCCGAACGGTTCGATTTGCATTGAAAATATATTATGGGGAGGGGAAGAGGTAAAAGAGAAGGGGGGAAATGTCGCTTATGTTACCTGCCGGGTCCTAAAAAATAATTTTCCGAATTTTGAGTTCGATCTGCATTAAAAATATATCAGGGGCGGGGAAGGGTTGTTGCCTTTCTTACCTGCCGGGTTCTAAAGCATAAGTATGCAAAATTTGAGTCGAATCGAACAAACGGTGTAGATTTGTATAGATAACAGACAGACAGATATTGAGGTTTATAGGAAGTATAGATATATGTAGAAATTACTCCATTATTTTTTTTGAATCCATTGTATTCTAAGCAGATTAAATTATAGTGAATATCTCCTTTCCACTTCGTAAAATGCCTTTATTTTGAAATTCTTCTGTTATCTGCGGAATTTTAAATAGATTCTCTTTAATTAATTTGTCAATTATTTTTTCAGGCTTCTCATATATCCTAGCACAAAAAGATTTTTTTATTCTTAATAGAATACAATGGGGCAGTTTATTTCGGACACATCTTCCCATTTAACTTATTTTAAATTATATATTAATTTGTTTTTTGTGCCATTTTCTCCTTTGCATTTTATTGGTGTATTTTTATTTATAGTTTTTGTGTTTAATTTGTAGAACTCCATATTTATTTTTAGCGAAATTTAAAATAAATTAAATTTTAATCATTATTATTAATGAAATTTAAAATGAATTAAATTTTAATTAATATTATTATTAGTGAATATTAAAATAAATTAAATTTTAATAAATATTACTATTTAGTTCTGCGGATTAACTATTTTAAGTGTGACAGCTATTTCGGCTTACAAGGCCATTATCAAACAGGGGATATATCACGTATAATCTAAAATCTTATTTATCTTTAAAATTTGAAGTTACCCTTTCCCCTGTAGGGTAATTAGATAATTTATTGGTGCTTAATCATTTTGCACCTACATATATACATTTTTTTTTCTTTAACAACTGTTTCAGTTTTATGTAGACAGCCTTTTTGAAATTTTGTAAAACTTTCATCTAAATATATAAAACTTTTTTGACATTTACAGCGTTTACTTTATGGTTGGACATAATTATTAATTTGAGAAACCTAACAAACTTTGTGTAAACCAAGCTGATTGTTTTTAAACATCTATCGGTTTCGATATTGCACTCTATCTTCGTTACGATGGACGAACAATAACATCCATAAATTAAATTTGTGAGAGTGAACTGTTAGGAGAGGGTGTGTACTCATTTGTGGTGGAGGCGACGTTTGGCTGTGGGACATTAAAATGGGGAGTACATTGAAAAATGGATTATTCATTAAATGTAATTCATTGTTTTTGGTATTGAGAGACTCTTTGATTTCCAACATTTCTAAATGATGTTACCTAAGGGCTGTATGAGCTGTCTGTAAGATTTGCTGACCGCTCAGTGATCTCATGGCCCGCGGCGGCTGGTCCTCGTGTCGCTGGGGCAGACACCCTCCATGTCACACGCTGCTACTGTTATGCTGGATATATTTTTTTAAATATATATTGAATTCATTTTTCATATTTAGCTATTCCCACGATTACGCTATATTTTTTTCCTTTTTGTTCTAACATCTGTGTGCTTTCTTAATAATGAGCCATTATTTTTTCTGATCAAACATTTTTATTTGTTTTATATTCTGCACTTCTAAATTTGTTTTTTGTATCTTTTTGAGCCGAAAGGTGTTCAATAAATTTCTTGAAAAAAAAATTCGAAGACTTGGCTGTTTCCTTGAGTCGTTTTTTCATCCCATATATTGTGTTCATTTTTGAATTCCTAGTACCGATTCTAAAGGCCTTCATTCCACTGTGATTGACAGAATTTTCCGATCGTGATTTCTGTCTCTAAGGTAATCTAGTTCCATATTTTCTTCATGTGCAGTGGTCATGTTCATGTTGGGCTTTTTTATTTTTCTTATGAATTCAAAAGTGTAGTGTCCATATTAATAATTTTATTAATAAACATATCCACATGAAATTAATAAATTCTTTGACATCACTTTATTTCTATGTAATATTATTTTCAGTGCTTTATTTTGGAAAATCGTTAATTTTCTTAACTAGTCCTCACTAGCCAGAAATAGTATATAGCTGCAGTTGTTAATATAGGGACTTTTATTGAACTGTATGTATTTTTGAAAGATTCTGTTTTGATGTATTTTAGGTTGTACCATTTATAAAATCGATTCTTAAAATTTTGTTTTATTTTTCAGTATTTACTACTCATCTTCTGCAAGACGTTGGACAATAGTGGGAGTAACAAATTGTGAATTTTAAAAGTTCATTCGCTTTTGAACAAGTCTAGTGAATTGAAAATCTTGTCGGTTTGAAAATGTTAAATAACAACTTTTTCTAGTCCCGAAAATATTCAATGAATTTAGCGAGACTCGATGGTTGTGGATTTTGTTCATTTTTGTAGTGAATTTGCGTCACAAAGATAAACAGAGTAATGTTTATTCACGTTTCGACACCTTAGAAATTCGCAAGTTCAGAAAGCCGCAACATTCGCGTGCTGAAATATTAATATTCGTCTTCCCACGTCCCGGCAGCAGCGCTCCTGGGGGACTCCGCCCCCCTGCAGATCTCCCTCGGGAAGTCACCAAGCCCAGTGCCTGTCTGCACAGCGCGTCACGATAAGGAGCCATTTCCTCGCCAATTAAACTCTAATACGCCTTTCCCAGAGATCTGAACACATCACAGATAGACCATTGTGTCTGATTATACTCACTTTTTACCTTAGAAGCGTTAGTTCTTCAACTGAGATCCTGAAGATTGGTCTCCATATGGAGTCATCGAGGCGAGATGCGCGCAATATTCGCGGTGCTATACGGGGATACGTGTGATGCGCCTCCAGCCGTATTTTTATAAAACAGTTAATATGGACATAGGCAGGGCTTCTCAGTAACACCCGGCAGAACCGGTTGTGTCCTGCCAGTGCGGAAAAAAGTCAAAGGAAAAATAGACACAAAGTATCGTCGCAGTGGCGGCTGCTGGGCCTGGCGCTGTTTCCAGTGGTGAAGCTTCAATTCGGTCAAGAAGGGGAACTGACTGCAAGAACCGTAGAGAACATTCATTTTACTTCACGGCACTACGCATAGTAATGTGTGCGTGTGTAATTTGAATAAGTTATCTTAAAATCACTCTCCTCGGTAGTTGACACTTTCAGGATAAACGAATGTTTATATAGGAAGCATCTATGGGTCTATGGGCGTAAAAGATTTTGAAAGGCGGAAATGCCTTATTTTTGGGAAATAAGGTAAGCTTGAGTTTTATTTCACGAAATATTACAATCAAAAGTAATGTCGGTATAGTAAAGTTATATTAGAGTCGCGGGCTGCTTTGATTATTACGGGGAACGGCTGGACCTTTTAGCACCAGATACCTAGCAACGGCGAGTCCTGGCGACATCGGAGTGAGCCCGCTTCCTGCAGCGGAGTGGACATGGACGTGGGAGAGGCCCCGGGGAGACTGGACGTGCAGAGACTCGGGCTGATGACTAGTTTAAAGAGCCCGAGGACCTGCTGACTATGAACGGTAGCGAGGAGAGTCAGTGAAGTCGGCACCAGCAGACCTTCAGTGTTCCCCTCGACTAGGACTGCCCCGAGCCTGGCCGCCCTCACCAGCCACGAGCTGGCAGAGCCGGTACATCCAGCAGAAGGAGCCGAGTAAGTATATTTTCAAATATTTTTTAAAAACCCTCACTTTGCTATTCCCGGGGTATGTACCAGGCGCCACCTAGGGGCGTACTTCTGAAACCTTTTTGGCCGAGTCTTGATCAACACCTTTTTCTCTCACATGCTAATCCAGCGCTCTATCATCTGATCTACTGGACTTTGGAGTCATGTTTTATTTAAAATTAAACTCGTTATATTTTCAGTAATATTCCTGAGACCAACAAGTGAAACTCTCATCACATATGGTGTCGTTGCAACTATGTACTGTACATCCATAGTCTATACCATTGAACCGTCTAGCCTGACATTGTACTAACCTCGAGCTCTCTGTTCCCAGCAGTTGCCGGCGGAAGCTGAGAATACCCGGAACGTCGAGCGGCTTCCTGTTGACCTTCCCGGGCCAGACCTCGCCTTGGACCGGACACAAATGGAGATCTTCATACATCTATGTACACGTCGACCGCATACTTAACTTTACCCTCATGGTGTATAAGCGGATATTAATTATGGACACTCTTTGTAGGGCGATTGCTTCATGTTTGAAATGTTTCATGTTTTTGTGTTTCATGATCTTTAAAGTAGAATGAAAAAGAAACTTAACCTATAAACCTCTGAATATGGACTTATTTCTTTTATTTCATAATGTTATGTGTTTTATTTACTTGATGATAAACTTTTGTTTTACAAGTAAGTAATTATAAACAAACAATCTAATTCCACTCAAATCCGTTGAGCTAAAGGTGGTCCAAACTATTCACCTGCATGACAATGTTGCTGTTTTAATTTATTCATATGTCAGAGACTTGATTACTTTTTAAATCTATTCACCTGTTTAATCGGCCACTCGGCCAAATGGTTGATTTGTGTATTATATGTGACATTTAGTGTCGCCAACTTTATGTGTGGTGGGCTTAGTGAGAAAATTTGTTGACGTAGTTTAATTTTTCTCCTTTTAATTTTTAAAATGTTTAGATATAGTTCACAGGGCTTTGCATTTTAAAGTCGAAAATGTGCTCTCATTATTGTAAACTATTTAAAAAAGTGTGGAGATAAGTGACTTTTTTTCTTTTTCTTATTACATATTGTAAAAGAATATTTAATACATATATAATAAAAAAACAATAATATTTTTATTTATTTTGCGACTTTAATATAGATATTATCTTATTAATGTTTAAAGCATTAACTTAGTGGTCAGGCATTTCAACAAATTGCTAGTTACGTAAGTATTTAACCACCTACTAGGATTTTTAGTCTACCGGTTTCAAGACGTATTCGTCTCTTCGTCAGGACAACTACAATAAAAGCATGTCAATTACACTAGACACCAGAACCATAGTAGGTACTGTACATACACTAACACCTTCACAGAATATTCATCACATGCGTGTTAATCCGACCCAAGATGACATTATTGGGTAAAACATAAGACTTGTCATCGCCTCCTTTAGACCCCCCCCCCTCTCACACTCCCCCCCCTCAGATTCTAGACCTCTTTTGGTAGGCACCAGGTGCAGGGTGGACCAGAATTGGTCCACGATTGTTTACAGGTGAATTCCCGCCTTGATTATGAGTCAAAATGTTCAAGCAACCATGATCTCATATCAATAGTAATGGAGAAATGCAATATCGAAGTTTGTATTTTTTTTCACAATATTATGTCATTATTTTTTGAACAATCACTGCAGTGACTTAAATCGATAATTAAAAAAATATTCGCTTCCACACAAGTCAAATAAAATAATAAAAACCTTACAGAAATTGTAATTAGATTATTTTTTAATGTTTTCGTCATTTTATTTGACTTATATTGATAAAAATCATTTTTTATAATCGTTCTAAGTAAGTATAATGAAAGATTTTAAAAATTTGTCATAATATTGAAAAAAAAATGCAAATTTTCATATTATATATTTCCACAACTATTGATATTAGGTCATGTTTGCTTCGACATTTTCGACTCATAATCAAGTCTGGATGCCACCTGTAAAGAACCGTGGACTAGCAGCTCTGCTACACACTATATATTTGAATATTTTAAATTCAAATAATATTTTAATATTATCACTTCATTCGCTTTGATACAAATCAAATAAAATTATGAATTTTTGCCCAAGTTTATATCCACTTACATAATTGTTTTGAACTTAATATATTTGCCATAGATAACTCACAATTTTTACTCAAATTGATGATAAGTATAATCTTATCTGAATAACTGAAAATTACAATGTTTTAATAAATGTATTTTTAAGCAACAGGTGTTTTTATTTATTTCGATACTTATATTGTAATATCTGTTAGTATATTGAGACACCTACCGGAGAACCGAGAGACGACAAATGCTGTTGTGACCAGCAGAGGAGAATATAATTATTATTATTTAATTTTCCCACATTTAATAAAAAACAACCACACAAAAAGGACTCAATTTTAATATTAGAGGTAACGTTTTCTATACAGGGTGTGTCAAGTTAAAAGTTTTCCTTATTCAATTTAGAATAGAAAATTTTGTATTTTTTCAATATTTCTGTCATATCCATTGTAAAGCGTCTAACTAACTAACTAACTAACTAACTAACTAACTAACCATCACGCCGTTTCCCTGCAGGGGTAGGCAGAGAGGATTGAACGCCACACTCTTCTATCCTGGCACACCACTTTTGCTTCGGCCACATTCATACATCTTCTCATACACGTTCTACGATTGTTGCGGCTTTTAACAGGGCCATCCTCAAATACTTGTAGTACCTGATCGTGCCAGGTCTTTCGCGGACGCCCTCTATTCCTGTTGCCTTCAACATTCGCCTCATATATTTTCTTAACCATCCTTTCCTCGTTCATACGTTCCACATGACCAAACCATCTCAGCACTCCTTTCTTTATTCTATCTACCACACTACAGCCATTACCACACTACAGCCAGTGTAAAGTGTCAGCGTTGTAAGTTGTAAAGTTGTAAAGCGTCAGTGTATGAATATAACTTATATCCATTATTTAAAATTCATTCGCTTTGATGCAAGTCGACCGAATGAGTCAATAAAATCTAGTTTTGAGTTGAGTACGCAGAGTTGTTCTTTAGATACATATCTAGCTAGGAAGAGTAAGATGATAAAATCAGAAAGTAAAGTAAAATGCGAGTCATTTTTAGAAAAAGGACAAATTACATGAATAATTATTTCAAAAATTTGGCAAGAAACAACGACTTTAGTCAATTTAGTTCAATATTTTGGTGCAAAAAATAAAACTACTGCTTATAACAAAGGCTTTAAGAGATATCTCGCAAACAGACGAAATTCCAAAATTTAGTTTTGGCTCTCCTGAAAACCCGCTTTTGTTGACTCATTCGGTTGCTCCTTTCGCCCACAGAATTTAAAGTGTACCGAAATTTTAACCTGATTTTTGCGAGTATAAGTGCGAAAATCACTTTTTTCTTGTAGGAAAGCAATGAATGATTAATTTGATATTCGATTTAAATTATTTTAAAGATAATCGAATGTTTTACGAAAGGTAAGGATGAAATATTGAAAAAAAATGCAAACTTTGATGTTGCTTATCTTCATACTGTTAACATTTTACCCAAAATTTAAACAATACTTTCTATTTAAAACTGAATGAAAAAACTCGCCTGAAGGTTTTGCTACAAGCAACGAGACACGTAATAAATAAATTAGCGTAGATTTTTACTCCGTTTCTTTTAACTCGTGGTGTCTGCTTGTCTTCTTGTCTGACGAAAAAACTTTGGATCGATTTTAAACCCTTTTCCCGTGATCCAATCGAGCTGAAACTTTGCACGCAGACTTGTGGCGATGATCAAGAAGATCAGTCAAATTTTCGTTAAAAAAATTAATAAATTTTAAAAATTTTGAATGGTATTTTTCATACAATTTACTAAGTTATATGAAATTATTTCAACGCGTCTGGTAGACGCGGAACCAGATTATAGTATAATTTTGGATTTTTGAAATATTTTTATTACTCCCTTTCGTAGCGTCGCCCGACCGAAGCCCAACGCGTAGGTTAAGCGCCAAACCAGTTTCCACTAGTAAATGAGAAAGGGAGTATAATAAAAACTTGGTTTTTATGGGTTACTTTTTTACTCCCTTTATATTAACTCGTGGCGTCTGCTTGCTTGCTTGCTTGCCGACTTGCCGTCGAAAAAACTTTGGATTGATTTTTAACCCTTTTCCCGTGATCCAATCGAGCTGAAACTTTGCACGCAGACTCGTGGCGACGATCAAGAAGACTACCGTGATTTAAATCCAACTTTATGCAACTGGGCCTGAAGACGATTTGCGATAAGATAGCAAATCGTGATATGGTTTCGATACCAAATGTAGAACAAACATCTCAAAGGAAAACGTTCAATGTTCATTCATATAAGTGTGAATAAGATGAAAATATAAAATATTATTACTTGGAAATAAATTGTTATATTATTTGAAGAGTACCGTCTCTATCAACTCCCCTGAAGTTTTTGCTAATGGCTGCGGACACTCTGGATGTGGTTGGAGGACGTCGGGAATGTGTCATTTCCATTGTCCCTCTGATCCCGTGGACCAATCACGAGAGCGGGTACGCGCGCGTAGCTCGCGCCGCTCCCCTTTCGGGATTCCTTCCTCGATCGTTCTACTTATCTTTCAATGTGAATATCGCATCAGCAATAAATTTAGTGAATACACCACCCGTGAGTATTTATCCTCGCTTCTCGAGTGTACCTCACTACAGGCGACACACTCCTGCACTGGAAGAAGCCGCTGATAGAGGCGGACTTCTTCATATAATACTACAATCTATTTCCAAGTTATGATATTTTATTGAGGCTATCAAAATATTGTTGTATTAATTTGCATTCTAAGTTGCAGCCCTCCTAGTCGACTAGTTCTGGGAGTTCTGGGTTTTATTTCGAGCTTGGGATGTGTTTCGCCACAGTAACTGTGCGTCACGGCCTGTTGCACATTTTAAATGTACTGCCCCCTGTCTCTGCCAGTACTCTCTCTGCATCCCTTCACACGAGGGGTGAAGTAATACAGAGATAAATACGTCAAGCACTCGTTATCACGGGCTGATAATAATTATTAATATTTGGCTCAGGTGATTTGGATGTTATATTAGAGAAGATATAGTTTTAGGTACACAGATAAGCACACCACCTCCCTTGGACTTCTAACTAGTTAAATAATCCCTATCCTTGCGATATACGTTACGTTTACTTGACAGATAACTTTATGGCATATTTGAATATGACTTCGGGCGTGCGGCCGCCGTGGCTGGCGCGTACATGGCGTGACCTGGAGGTCCCATTGTCTCATTCCAAATGTGTTCAGTGATGAAGTACACTTTTGGTTAAATGGCTGTGTCAATAAACAGAATTGCCGCATTTAGAGCGATGATAATCCACAAGCCATTGTCGAAACACCACTTGGTCAGAACGTTACAGTCAAAGGTAAGCGGTGCAGAGACATGATTACTAACTTTTTCATGCCTCAGTTGGAAGGCATTAATGTTACAGACATGCGGTTTCAGCAGGACGGCGCCACATGTCGCACAGCGCGCGATACAATTAATTTACTGAAATAGACATTTGACGAACGTTTAATTTCACGAAATGGACCTGTTAACTGGCCACCCCGTTCGTGCGATTTGACGCCATTAGATAATTTCCTCCGGGGATATGTAAGGTCGCATGTCTACGCCGAAAAACTAGAAACAATTGAGCATTTGGAAGCCAACATCCGACATTATGCAGCTTGATTTACTGCGAAGAGTGTGAACATTTGACCTCCAGATTGCGCCATGTACGCGTCAGCCACGGTGGCTACATTCAAATATTAAAACCATAAAATTATCTGTCAAATAAAGCCGATATTCGAGACATTTTTCTGTGTTTTATTTCAATTTAAACTTCTCTGCCTCGTAACATTTAGGAATAAAACCGAATCAAAGAGATTATTTTAATGAAAGTATTTCCTTAATATGACGAATAAACTGTCACAGTGTGACGGTATATGACTCAACTCTCATTCAGTATCGTTATAAATATTCATTATGTTTTTATAATTTCTATAGTATGAAAGCGCTGTTTGTCTGTCTATCTGGCCGCGCTAATTTCGGGATTTGTGTGCGGGTTTACTGTCCACGTCTGCATTTCTCCAGGAAGGTTTTTGTGAATTAAAGAAAGGAACAACCGAATGAGTAAAAAAAATAAGTTTTCAGGAGAGAGAAAGGAATTTTGTATGTTTGCGAAGTATTTCTCAAGTCATTGTTATTTTTATCTAATTTTTGCACCGGTAGTTTTGTTTCTATTCACAAGAACGTTGAACCAAGTTGACTAATGTCGTTGTTTCTTGCCAATTTTTTTTGATGATTATTAATCATATTTTTTATTTTTCAAAAGATTTAAAAATGTTCCCTTTTTACTATTTTCTGACTCATCTTATTTTTCCTTGCTAGATGTGTATCTCAAAAACAACCCTGCAAACTAAACTTAAAACTCGATTTTATTGACTAATTCGGTTGTTGCTTCCGCCCACAGAAACTACCCAGCACATAATATAGAAGCTGAGCATTAACGGTATTAGTGAACCAAGTCGGAGAAAAATTTTCCACTAAAGCGCTCTCATGGGAAACGCTGGAAAACCTGGAAAATCCGTTAGAGATACAACAAATCGTGTAGGAGTGTATCATATTTAATGACCTATAAAAAGAGGCATCCACAGAATAAATCCATATTTTAAGGATAATTTACGCTAAACATTTTTATCTATAAAATTTCATCAAATAATCAGGATATAATGGTTAACTTTTCAACAATTTTGACCAATTCAGTATTTATCCTTAAATTAAATAATTTAGAAGATATGACGAGATTAAAAATATATGACGTAGGCAAAACTGTACCGGGCGAAGCATAATGTACAAATATAATCGCTAGTTGCATAATATACAAATGAGCCCACCAAGCACATAGCGAAATATTGACCATCAAACATGGATTGCATTATCTGCACTCAAGTTTATATTCTGGGAACACAATTACGGGGTTTGTCCGCAGAGGGATAAATATTAATTAAGCTAAATTATTCATATCTCACAGAGACGAAGCTGCTTATATAGAGCAGTTTACATAAAGTAGCTTGGTGGTGTAGTGGTCATGGATGTTAAGAAACACTTGGAGACAAAAAATTCATACGGAACATTTAGGGCACTAAGGTACACTAATAGGTCTTTTAAACGCATACAAACTCATTGAATATTAATATACCTTTAACATGCATGACTTTTCTATTAATAATGAATAATTATGCAATTGAAGATTAAGGAATTGCATTCCTCTTAATTTATAATTTACAGCGGCGGGGCGGGGGTGGGGAGATGTTAGGAGGGAGGGAAGACTGTATCATTCTCAATTTGGAATTAATATTGAAGTATTAAGTTAAATGGGGATCGCATCAAATTTGTATGTGAGAGTGTGAAGGGGGAAAGAGATGTCGCGCATGGTTTCCTCAACGTCAGTTCTGTCAAGGGGTATAGATTTGTATAGAAAACATATTGGGTGAGAGAGTGAGGTAAAGGGAAAGGGGAATGGCGCATTGTTTTCCGCAAGTTTCTTAAAAATAATTGGTCAAACTTTAGGTCAGACCTGCCAAATGGTGTCGATTTGTATTGAGAATATATTGAGAGGGTGGGTTTGTGGAGAGGAAAAACATTTCACAAGTATTTAAAAACCGCAAGATGATAAAAATGGTCAAAATATTCATAATTTTCAAAATAGATTTATAAAAATAATAAAGAGAGCCCAATCAATCTTATGCTTATTATTATTACGGTAAGTACTCAGTGTAAATATTCATAATCATCAAATACATTTTCGAAGAGTCAGTTACTAAAGATAAGCTCCATAAAATTTTGAAATAGAATTAGGAATAACTAAAATTTACGAAATGTTATTTCGCAATCAATATCTATATTGTATTGATATTATTTTAATATACTGAATACGTCGAAATGATACTGAAAATTCCAACGAAGAATTATAGTATAGGATTGTGATTGTGAATTATAGTATATACATTATAGGATTGAGCGCCTCACTGTTAAGTCCTGACACACTCTCGTCTTGTTCATCTCCGTATCTCCGCAAGCAGCTCCACGATTGTTGAGACCTTTAACAGGGCCAGTATTTTCTAGTTTTATGAGGTATTATGCCGTGTTAAAACGACCTTTCTGGTCGACGTCCTGATCCCCTTGCAGGGTCCATCATCAGGGCTGACGATGGTGATATACATGTCGCTGGTTGTGATCAGTGTGCACTTCATACAAGCGAAAATGTCTTAAAACGTAAGGGCAAATACACTGCATTAATTAAGATTTTAGGAAATGAACATTAATTAAGTAATAAGATAAAAAAAAAAACACTTTTTATCTAATCTAATACGCCGAACCAGAGAGTGATTACTTTCTATCAAAATATATTTGAATAATTGTTATCTCGTGAAAATATCACGTGATTCTAGCAGTTGTCACCCGAATTAATCTCGCAATTTCCTGTTGACGCTTCTGTTTAGAATAAAAAATTCTTTGTTAACGAGGAAACTTGCAGTCAATATTTGACCCACTTCAGAACCAATAATCGCTCTCAAATATCGTAGGCAGACGTATTTCTAATGATAGTACATTAATTATTGATAAATTTTACAAAGTTACTATCATTATTTAAAAAAAATAATTAAATTCCGAAGCATTTTTTAATCGGATATTGTACATGCCGGCGACATCTGTCGTGTTGCTTTAAATGTTACGTTTTTAATGGCGAGAGAAATTTCCGAATTTAAAAGGGACATATTGTACCGGGGCTAGTCCACAGTACTCTGGATCCCTGTTTCAAGACAGGATGCCGACAGAGACAAGACTTACACTGACGATAGACCACCATATTTGATGTTTACTTCCCCAACATTCAAAGACATATTTATTTGCCTGTTAAATTACTTAATTAATTTATATTTATGACTTTCGCAATTTCAGATGAAACGTTTGGAAAGGAGTCGTGAATATACGTGGTGTAATTAGTGGGACACGTTGAGTGAGGGCAATGTGGAGTAAAAGAGATACATAAATAATTGTCATTAGAGACCCGAGACAGGAAGCAGAAATTGCAGCCTGTGTTTTTATGTTTACATAAACAATTGTGCAATAATGACAAATAAACATCAATATTACGTCACACGTACACGGATTGTAATGTTGGACCTCCAAGATATCTGGGTGCTCTTAAAAACGATCTGTTTATTTGACGCGTTTAAAAAAAATACTTGGGTCTTGCAAGTTTTGAAATAATTAAGAAAAGATTAAACTTCTTGAATGAACGATTAATAACTTTGTGGTGACATATTAAATAATTAAATAAAATGCGACCTGGTGTACACCACTCAATATTTATTTTCTTTATTCAATATGAATAAACCCCCCTACGAGTTTCGGGAACTATGTATTTTATTGGAAAAGGTACGTAGATGATGGGATCTGTGCTTGGACTGGCACACTAAGACAACTCCAAATGTTCCTCAATTTTTTAAACAAACCACACAAAAACATTTTATTAACATTAGAAATCGGCCAAAATTATAGCATAAATTTCTTAGATTCGACGTTGTCTAATGTAAACAAAAAATAGAATTTAACATATTTCGAAAATACACTTTTACAGACATAGTGATTCACAATACGTCTAACCATGCAATTGCACAGAAAGTTTCTGCTTTTCATTCAATGATTAACGATTATAATTATAATTATAATTTAATTAATTTCTTTATCTACCAAAAATTATAATAAGGAATTAAGTATAATTAAACAGATACCTAAACATTGCGGATGTAATATCAAACTAATTGATAATATTTAAAAAAAAAATAAGAAAAAATATTACATGTCTTATTTAACGTTTTTCCAATTATAGATAAAATAAAAAAAATCCAACGTTGACAATTCCTTAATTATTCCCTAAAACACCGTCCCCTAGTTAATTTCATGTTATTTATTAATTTTTTAATCAATTATTTTATTAATTTAATTTGGTATACGATGTATTCTCCTGAGGAAGGGAACTTCGTTCCCGAAACTTGAAGGGGTGTTTATTCATATTGAATAAAGAAACTATATATCTAGTGGTATATACTAAGTCGTTTTTTATTTATTTATTAAAGGTTAAACTAACTAATCTTAAAAAGTTTAATGTCCTAATAAATAAGACGCACTTTTTAGCAATACGACGTTTTTACTGAAGGGTTATACACCACCTTGAGACATCAAAATACATTAAAATTAAATGTGTTCGTTTTCCGTAACTGTGGCACATATAAGAATCATTTTGTACGGCAAACATTTAAATATTACGTAATGCATTTGACGGATAATTTTCGTTTATCAATAAAATATTGATGTCCAAAAATTCTGACTTATCTTATCTGCTCCAGGCCTCAGACCTGTAGATGATATTTCAATCAAAACAGCTCAACAGGTACTTGTTTTGGAGATAGCGAGAAACATTGCGTTTCATACTTTTCATATTTATGCTAGACTAATATTATTACACTTTTTTATCATTCCGAAGTATATTTCAAACGACCGATGAACATTGGTAATCGATATGGATTCGATTGCATTATAATAATATATTTTTCCTGTACGCCAGAGTCTTAAATTCTTAATTTTTAATAAATTAATAAATGGCATGAGCATATGTCAGCAAAAAAGTATTTTACTGTACTTGTCATACCCTCAGCAGGCTTAAGACTCTCTTCCGATTCACTGTGACATAACAATGACGGACTCCCTACTTCTTCCCCCGCTTGAGTGTGCTGATGTGTGTTATCTGGATGTCAACGAAGAGCATCCCAAGAAACTGAAACGTATTCAAAACGTTTCATCTTCAATATGTCTTCCGCAGTCTTCTTCGTTGACCGACAGTCTGACAGCGCCATGGCATCCAAGTTTCATCTCTACTTGATGTATATCTTCTTTTCAATCCTCACTCACCTCGGTACCTGCATTCTTAATTCTACTTTCTAGACGATTCTGAACGGCCATAAAACAGAAATATGTATTCAGAAGTAAATATCACATATTTTTTTAGTTTTCTCTTAAAATTCGTTATTTTATTGTTATCCCTTAAATCCCCTGGTATTTTCCTGTATAATTTCATTTCACTGCACTTGATAGAAGTTTGCGATCTTTTTCTTCCTGAACGGTTATCTTATTTCATCTTTTCTTCTTGTACGGTGGTCGCGTTCGTGTTGGTTTTTCATTTTTTTCTAAAGAATTCAAAAGGGTAGTTGTGTTGTAATTAGCGTTTTTCAAATATTACATACAAATTATACAGAATCACAGTTTGACATTGGGGGCCATTCAAGTATTACGTAAGCATCAAAGGGGTGTGGCGGAGTCTTTGCTTGACTTACTTTTGGTGACATGGGGGGCGGGGGGTCTGGATGGTGATTACGTCGGAAATATTTATTGAATTACTTTTTCCGATTTTTTGCAAAATTTGGAAACTATCAAGTCGAACATGTAAAATGTGTGGTCTTTATCCGTACCTCTGCTTATTAAATGAAATCTTAACATCAAAGAGATCCATAAAAAATAAACACGCACACCGAAACGAGAGTGAGACCTGTGAGAGCGGCTGGCTGCTCGTCTTGCTAATGAATCGATGTGCATGGTACAAACTTTAGACGGATACCGAGATGTAGAATAGCTCGAGAAGAACGAAGTCGATATCCCGAAGGAACACAAAAGTGAGCAGACACGCAACACCGAGCAGCAAACATCCAATGACATCCAAGTCATGGATTCAAGTGTCGTGGACTGAGGACGATTAATTTGAGTTAACTCAATTTTTTAATAAAACAAAATAAATTAATATCGTTTATATATTAATATTAAAATACGATGCTAATAATTTGCTGGAATAAATATTAAATATGCATTAATTTCCTTTACAGTCTATAAATTCCTTATATCTAGACTTGATAACTG
>JADDOH010023033.1:0-151480 GCA_016648135.1 Agrypnia vestita | reverse complement strand
TCCGTCCTTCTTTTTCTTTGCAGTAAATAATTTCGCATTCTCCCCTTTTTTCTCCTCTTACTTTTCGATAAACTCATTAACATAAACAGATACGCGGCTATCATAATAACCTCATAGGGCGATATATTTCTGCGACGTCTGGAAAACAATAATTATTTGCAAAAAGGACCTTGTTTTTAATAATATTCAATTTACTACAGTAAAACCTCGTTAATTTGAAATTGCGACCCAAAAAAACATTTCGAATTGCGCTGAACCCCGTTTTCGCCAAATGAGATACCGCAGCTGTCATCGTAACCTCATGACATTTCCGCGACAAGATATGCGAGTCCCGGTGTGTACACGTCAAATGACCGCGTCATTGTCCCCGAAACATGAGCGTAGATGTTGATGCGACATGCCGAGGAATTTTTCGCGATTTGTCCCCTAGTGAATACATGGCTTCAACCTCTAGATGTTGCCTTCTTCAGGCCCATGAAAGGCGCCTGGAGAGAAATTCTATTTACATGGAAAAAAACGGAAGGCCGCAATTTACCCACGATACCGAAAAGCGTCTTTCCGAAATTATTAAAAAAATTACTGTGTCACATAGAATTCCAAGCCTCGACAAATATATTAGCAGGTTTCATGAAGAGTGGCATAAACCCTTTAAATAAAAATAAAGTGTTAGAGAGATTACCTGGACAAAAAAGACACGATGAACACAATATTGATAGTGATGTTATAGGACAGACTGTTTTAGATATTTTAAAAGAAATGCGATATGGTACTGGCAACATGTCAATAACATCTAATAAAAGAAAGAAAATCGACGTCAAGTCAGGTCAAAGCGTGTGCACCGAAATCGACGAATACTGTATTTCTGACATAGAGTTCAACCATGAACAAAGTAGCTGTAAGAGTAATGCATCTAATGAAGTTGATTCGGAAATAATCACACTTAGAACCAACAATGATTTAGAATATCACCAGGAAAATAATGAGATCCAATCAAAATTAACAAAAAACACTAAACCTCGACATATGATTGCAAAACTTATCCCAGAAGAAAGAAAAAAAGAATTCGAAGCAAAATCTGCGAGGGATAGAGTTACACTTGAAACCCGATTTTCAAAAAGTCATTTAGACGATTCGATTAAAAGCCAGAAAAAAAATGACTTTAAATTTAACTCAGCATTTAAAGAAAATATTCAACACAGGACCACTATTATTGGTAGACAAATACAGGAAGACAGAAAAAAAAAATTGAATCAAAGTCAATGACCATAAACACAAGTACTTTAGTTAGTGCCACAACGCCAAATAAACATATTTTTAAAAAGCCATATGAAGTAAATAGTAAAGCAAGAATTTTACAAAACCAGGAAAGTGAATCAAAAATAGAAACCGAAGGTGCAGATCATAAACATATTCTTGATTCTGTCAATCTGAATGATTTCTCAGATATAAATCACACTGAAAAATACGACATTGAAAAACTGCCTATAGTGTTCGACGATAATATTTGCGTGCAAGAATTTGTGGAAATAAATACCTTATGAAACAGATATTAAATTAGCAATGAAAAATAGATTTAAAAGAGATTTAAAAAATACAGGCGAAATAATTTCAGCGCAAGAAAAAATAGAACATAAGGAAATTACAAAAAAAATAAAAATAATATCAGATGAAATCTTAGATGGTACCAAAGAAAAAGTGAATATTTATAATATGAAAATGAAGAGAGTAGCATTGAAAGATTCGATTAATACAAAAACAAAATTTAATAAAAAAAAATATTACACTGAAGACGACGACATATTGCGTGATCTTATGGACGGTGATGTGTAAAACTTATTGTTGTTAATCTTGCTTTTCACTATTTTATATAATTTTAGTAAACATACTTTATTTTGTTAAAATTTCAGACAATAACTTATTATTTTTATTACGAACTTTATTTTGTATAAGGATCGATATTATTATTTATCTTTATTGTTATGTTTCTTGATTACCTATATAAATAATTTAATTTTGTATAATATAGCATAATAACAATTCTTGATCTCGAATGCTAAAAACGTCATAGGATAGATATCAGGGGTACTATTTTGTAAGCGCGCCAAAGTGAGTTAGTTCACTGTGAGGATTCGACAGAGAACTCGAAAATTCTCATGCTGTATTTTCGACTTCGACCACTCGATGCACTTACAGAATTCGCTGATTCTTGATGTTTTAAATATTATTTTATTATTTAATTTTGTTGCAAACTTAGACCACCATATATTTTTATAACAAGACTTTTATTTCGTGTTGGAAGCGATATTTTTGTTATTTCTAATCGGTGTTTATATTCCTTG
The DNA here is from genome assembly GCA_016648135.1 of Agrypnia vestita. Classification (NCBI taxonomy): domain Eukaryota; kingdom Metazoa; phylum Arthropoda; class Insecta; order Trichoptera; family Phryganeidae; genus Agrypnia; species Agrypnia vestita. The sequence continues at coordinate 149,141 of JADDOH010023033.1, read as the reverse complement.
AATAATATTTTTATTACAAGAATTTTATTTCGTGTTAGAAGCGATATTTTTGTTATTTCTAATCGGTGTTTATATTCCTTGAATAAATCAAAGCCAAGCATATAATTGAAAATGATAATAAGTCTATCTTGATCGTAATGCCAAAAAAAATGGTTTTGATAATTATATATCTCGCTATTAAGACATTGATTTTATGTCAATAAGATGGGTAAATTTTTTTCGTTAATTATTTATATAAATAGGTACATTGGTAATTGAATTTCCTATAAATAATAAGAAATAATATATTTATTTCGTTCATACTCGTGTTAATTTTTGACAACCCTAGTCCTTTTTCCCTATTCGCCCCGGTCACGTTCCTATTCACCCCAGTTCAAGCCTGAATAGGGACAACATACATTTTGCTAGAAAAACATAAATTATTATCATGCTTTTAGATTTTTTTCTATTTTCTCTTATTGTCTAACCAACCGGACATATTTGTATTGCCCTAGCAATGTCATATTGTATTGCGTTATTAAGAAATTGATGTGCAAAGTTCGATTTCGTCCCTATTCACCCCAGTTTACGGTATATATAAAGAAACCCGTGTTTCCCTACCCGCCAAGTTTTCTCCACAACCAACCACCGGTGGTTATGGTGGTGGATAGCCCTTGATGTCACATCGAAAATATGCGAGTTTGGTGGGGGTGGCTGTGCGTGGGTGGGAGTGGGTGATGAAAATGTGCATTCTAGCACATTGTTTTGATATGGGAAAGCTGCAAATGCTTCAGATTGTTTCAAAATAGGCGCGCTGACTGTATCGGTGAGTCTAGAAGGTTCCTGTACATTCGAATTTCTTGAAAGTTCTGGAAGGAGAATGTTCTAGAAGGTTCGCGAAAGTTCTATGACGATCCAGTGTTCTAAAAATCTACGCGTGCGAAGCCGCGTGGGCACAGCTAGTATGTTATAATACCCTTCCCGAACAAGATGTGTTATTATTCTAGCATTTAGAAGTTTTTTGTGGCTTCTAGACTGTTCTAGTCGTTTGTAGACATTTTGCGAGGGTTGTATGTAGACTTTTCTAGAGCCTTCCATAGCGTCGTTCCAAAGAGACGTTAAAAGGGATTCAGACCGTGCGCAACTCCTGTTGCTTGCCATTCTGTGACAATATAGTCATTCATTAATAATATGTCATTCATTAATAACAAAATAAGTTTCTGAGATATCTCTACATGAGAGAGTACGGGCATTATCCTTGGCTGTACCCAACCGAGTTTCTCCAGGGTATGCTTGGCTACAATAGTCTAGAGACTAGAAGGAATGTGTATTTGATTACACATTTTTATCCATTGTTGCGCGGTATGATCAATAATACTGAAATTATGCAGAGCATTGGTTTGTATGTTCCTGATAAACAATCTATGCTGACATTAGACATCGTCAGCATAGATTGTTTTACATTCCAATATACAGGACCAACCTGCCGATGGTTATGCCTATCGGAAAAGCTACAGCTATGCTGAATAAGATCGCTTTGGATATTGATATATTCCATGTGTGAGGGGGTTTTCCGAAGCAGGATTCTCCTACACCTTTGACCAGATTGTAGAGGTCACTTTTAATTGTTTAATATTAAATTATTATGTTAATATTCGATATGTATATGTGTGTGTATATATGTATGTATATTTATATGTGTATATGTATATTTTTAGATATAAATTCATAATATGTATGCATTGAACATAAAGTTTGTAATGTACATATTATGTAATAAATAAAAAATGAATTGAATTGAAATTGAATAACATATCTAGAAAATACACAACACAAATTTAGACATTTTTTGTTCCTTTCCAGCTGATGTATCTTGCTTTTGTTTTGTCAAATTATATTGAAAGGATTTTTTTCCAGGACGTATCGTCAGACAGCTCGTCCGAGTCCCACGATGAGAACGAGCGATCCCTTTACTGCACCGAGGTGGATCCCTTCGGCGGGAAGGTCTCCCTCAAGCCCAGGGCGCAGGCGCCCCCGCCCAACCTTCCCACCAGACGGAGGATCAAACCTCTCATTGTAAGTCGTGAATTTACACTCTTGTTGTGGGCATTTCCGTCCAGTGTCTGGGGCCGCCTCCTCTACTCTGAGCATTAAAAGTGACTGTACAGGACGCTTTGCAGCTGTAGGGCCCGTTGTGCGACCAATAATCGCTGCCACGCGGCCATTGCTGTCTGGAAGCCCCTGTGATCGGTAATGGCGGCAGCTTTGCGGCAGGTAGTAGCGACTGCTATGCGGCTATTGACATCTATGGGCCATGCTGTCAGCTCTGGTGGTTGCTTCACGGCCGGTGATAGCAGCTGTGCGGAACATGATGTCTGCTAATCCCTGAGGGTAGCTATATATATATGTTATATACGCATCACAAGGAGTCAAACAAACGCCATTAAGGCCAGCAACGGCCGGGAACACCCAATATTTAATACGAAATTCCCAAAAATCATTAAGGCCAATAATGACCACAGTACCCAAATTTAGATTTTGACTTACCAGACCTCACTTGGTAATAAGCTTCCGATACGAACGGACGTGCTCGCACTGCCCCTAGTGACGGAAATTTATTAACAAGACACCCTGAAGATGCCTGTTGTAATTCAGGCGAAACGTCGGTTGACGAATGGTCCTTCTGAGGACCAGATTTTGACGCGGGTTACCCCCAAAAAAATTAATACTAACATATATATATATATATATATATATATATATATATATATATTTATATATAATTATACCTTAATTCTACTAGGTACATCAAGTCGTTTTATACATCTATCTGTCTGTGGTATTTTTTCTTTTAAATACCATATAGTAGGTATAGTGTAGCTGGCAGGACATCAAATTAAGTATTTTCTTTGTGTGGTAACTTAAGCATAACTGCTAATTAACTACAAAATATTAATGTAACTACTATTTATAATTTGTCCTGGTATAGGTGTGAAAGATTATTGTGAAAAAATGTTATAATTTAAATGAGTGCCTACCTGCAGTACAGTAGCGGATGTTGCAGCGTTTCAATTTTTAAATTCTGTCATAAGAAATAATTTTATGTATTATAATGTATGTAATGTAATATGTAATGAAAGATTGAAAGAAAAAATATATAAGAACAAAAAGTCATGTAACCCGCACATTTGAATATGTGGAAATGAACTAAGTGCCAGAATGTTCAAGATATAAAGTAAAAAGCGAATACAGTCTTTTTCGCTCTTTATGTGCTATTTTACACATATTTTCATTAATATTTTCAACATTACTACACGCCGGTGTCTCTCGTGAGTTAGTATTTTAATACTAAAAACTATAAAATACTCCTGTCGAAAAAATGACCCAATACTAATACTTACGCGATATGCATTCCCATGTAACTAGGAAATTAACATATATAGGATTTCAGCGCAGTGTTTAATATATTGGCGAAGACGCATAGTACTAATCTGTATATTCATCTTAACGTTTTTATTTTTGGTACTTAGTATTGTATTCATTTCCAGTATTAATTTGTTAAATGGAAATTTGATATCCTTGTTGCTCTAGTGTTTAAAACACTTGCCGCTGCATCACTAGTGATCGGGGATTCGATCCTTATTCAATGAGACCAGAAAATTATTCTTATTTGAATAGCGCAAGTTAAAAAATAGTAAGATTATTGATATAACACATATTTCGTTAGCGCATCTCTATTTTTTAAAGTTGAATTGAAGGTATTATTCATTTTAAATTTATTTTCGCGTTGCACACAGAAAGACATCGGAATATTACGCATAGTATAAGTGAAGTACCATTTTATTTAAGACATTGGTTTTAATCTTATTTAACATAGATAAATAAAGTAAATTAAATTATATATGTCTAATATGTAGGTACGTATGTTTTAGGTACTTTTCAGTTATACCGAGCGAGTGAAGTAACAGCTAGTGAAGCGATTTCCCGACGTTTCGATCCTTTGAGCTTCTTTGTATGAAGCAGAAAGGGAAGGAATTCAGTCTGATCAGAGTACAGCTCAAGCATTTTGAAAAGAATGCTCGTGCATGTCATGTTATGTACTTCGACGGATTGTATACAATGATATATCAAACGTGTGAATTTATTTATTGTCCATGTGTACGTTAGGGGTATGTGTACGCACACCACTAATGTAGACATCGATAAGAGTACATATACCCAATTTAATATGGGGTATTGCGGTCCGAAATTACATTTATCACAGCTGAAGTCGAGCATGATGTTCATCAAAACAAAGGTAATGTTGAATAAATCTCTGCTGACAAGGCCTACGAGTCAAAAGCTACTAAATAATACCAAATGTGTTTTTGAAGCTGTCAAATAAAAGTGGAATATGGCATAAGTGTTATTATTAGTAAAATTACAATCTGTACGACAAACGAAGTCACGAAATGAATATAACAGGGTAACTTAGATGGCTAGGAAGGAAAAGCGTACAAATAAAGCATAATCAAAGACCAAGAAATAAGGTAGCAAGTTAACATAAGTGAAGGAAAGCACACTAGTGAAAAGACCGGTGAAGATTATTATCGAGAATATTTACTTTCGAATAAACTTTACTGATTTGTTTTGCTTTAGGCGCGTATTTAAAAAATTGAAAATAAAAATGAATACTGTCTATTTATGTATGTATGAATATATCCAGCTGTCGTATACCAATTCGTGCAAATATTAAATTAACGCTACATCTTTCATCAACATCTTTCCGAAGTTTTCTAAAAAAAATGTATTATTACTTTTTGGTTACAAAAATGTATATTTTTAAATTAATCGAATTGTAATCTTACAATGAATCATAATTGACTATTGAAATATCAAACAATTGAAAGTTCTCTGGTTTATTTGATCGTAAGTAGAGCATATATTTCTGACGGAGAAACTAGAACTAAATAGAAAGATACTATCTTAAAGTAGCAGTCTTTAGGTTTCTATTGAGGCCACGAGGAGAGGCAGCATCTCTAAGGAATAGATCAGCTGTGAGGGAAAGAAAAGATTATATAGATGCTGTGTAACTCCAAAAATGCATTTTGCTAGATGTTAACTTTTATTTAAGAATGTACATGAAATTTACACAGCTTTTTAAGGTAGCATATTTTTTTTACCTTTGAATCCGAATTATATTATTTAGTGTTATGACTACATAGATTTTTATTACATAGAACTTTTATTTTAATCCAACTTGAAACAAGCGAGCCTTAGTCGGGCTTTATTAAAAAAATACGCTTTAAGAGTCTCGGTTTCGAATGAAATTTTATAATATTAAAAATAAAACAACTTCTTTTATAAAAAATACGTTTTGTTTGTTAGGGGATTTAATTATGCATGAATAAAAACTTTAACTACAGTATAAATGTGTCTTATATATACGCGCGGAAGGGCACGCTTCCGCTGTGACCCAATTTCCTCGTCTAAAGAAGGGGTTTAGTTCATCTCTGTACAATTGTATACTCTGTGGATATGACTAAAACGTTGATTGTAATTGTGTAACAAGTGTAATAATTGATTATAATAGAATACATTTTAAAGTCACATATATGTTTAAATTGAAGTTTTCGCGAAGAGGTATATGCATTATGAAAATGTTATTTCACCCCTACGGCGAAGTAGTTGAAGTAGAAATCGAATAGTTATCTCTAAACTGTCAGAGAGACCAGCTTGAGAATGGTTATCCCAGTGTAACCGAAATATAGCACAAAAATAAAATATTTTTACAAATCCGCGAAGTTCCCCCTAAAAATAACCTTTTCATAATGCATATATTATATATATATATATATATATATCTTCAGGTTATTTGAGATATCGCTAAATTACATGTAAAATTTTGTTCCATTTGTTTTTCATCGCCTCCATAAGTAGATCATGTGTATGAAGCGGGTTCCTTGAATGCACTCGCTTCAGCCGCACAATGGCTGAAATCACTCGGACCCCATCCCCCGCGCGCCGTCACGTGACTAGCCACCCCGCCGCCCCTTGATGGATTTTATTACCGATCTATTTTCAATAGACACATGCGCCAACTGGCGGAAAGAGCTGAGATTGCTCTTCAACAATGTACCTCACCGTATGTTACCTTATTTCAATTTCACCGTCATCTTATATTAAAACTATTTACCTGTTTGCTGGAAGAGGAAATTGAAAGATGGAGACAAGTAACAAAACGGATATAACTTAGATATTTAAAATTGCTTAATCATAAAACCAAATTTATTAATCAATTAGAAAGACATACAGAAAAATCAAATCAACAAAAAAATATTTTCGCTGCTACCGGGATTCGAACCCAGATCACTTAGCTTTCCGGGCAGGTATGCTAACAATTGCACCACATAAGCCTGGTATTTTTCCATGAATATATCGACCTTATCTGTAAGTCTCACTTATTAATTGATTAACACAATATTTTGTCCATTTTTAGAGCAATCCACTTTTTCTGGTACAGTAGGCACAAATTATTTTGTGTTATTGCCCCTAGGGGATGCCAGAATTAACCGTTTTTAATTCATTTTTAGTTTTTGGACACATTTTATCATGACGCCTTCATTATCATGGCTCTTGCTTCTGTGTTGAGCCTGAACCACCTCAAAAAGATACAAAATTCTTCTCTGTTCTGTGTCTTTTCTCACCAGTGGTCGATCTCAGTAAGATCCAGGTTCCTCTGGAAACTGGTCTACTAATGGTACATTTGCACAGTAATTACAGTAAAAGCATTAATTTAGATTGAGACATCGAATTTGCTGGTCTAATTTAGGGCCTCATGTATTTTGAGGATATCGCAATTTAATAAATACAGAGGGTGATGAAAAACGTCACTCATTGCTTGTAGTTACCACACATCAAGCTCCATAAGTTAATCATAATGTAGGTACAGAGACTTAAGTTAATGAATTATTGATTGTTCGCTTGTTGAATTGAATTGTTGATTCAAACCCGAGTGATAAATTGCTGTGGTGTTCAGAGCGCGAATTAAATTCTAAAATATATAGATGTTTGTAGGTGCTAAAGTAAACTTTTGTTAAAATTTTAAATAAAGCCTAAGTTGTCGTGTTATGAAAATAAGATTATAAAATAGATTAATCATTAACCAAGAATTACTTTGTTGTCAAAGCGACTACATAAACCAGACAAGTCACTCTTAAAATTTTGAGAACTTTGTTTAAAAAAATCTTTTTTATTTCTTTCATTTGTGCCATCTACTAAGCTCTGTGCAACACACATTTACGCCATACAGGCAAATCATAAATTCTGACAAAATCATTATCCTCGATTTTAATATTTTTAAAGTTGTCATAGCTTGTTGTACCTATTCTATATTGTGTATCTTCTGATGGTATTAAGAATATAAAAACAAAGTTGAAGACTCAATATAATATATTCTAATGTAATATATGCATGCATGGGTACCTTAACATTAATATTTTCAAATTTGTGTAGAGAAATTTGGTGAGATTGACAAAGTATATGTATTTGGTATAACAGTGGAATACCAGTCTACCGGCAATCCTGTAAGAAAGATTTCGAGTTTGTCTCGGTGCCAAATCAATTTATTTTCGAAAAATAATGGTTATTTGTGTTTTTCAATCAAACTTTCATGTCAAATAAATCACCGAATACCAATTGAAACAAAATAATAACCTAAAAATATCTAAGCCATGCCCGGGTAAATATTCCATTTTGTATTCACCCTAGGGTTACGCTAAATTTCAAGAGCTCTTCAGTAATCGTTCGACTTCAAATGTAATTAACTCACAATTTGCTTTAACATTCATTTCATGGTTGCTTTATTTATTCTTAGCGTTTGTGCCTATGTTTAGATTTTCTAGTCAAGTAATCGTAGGCTATTTATTATTGGTTTAAATATGAACATAGACTATTAATTAAATTTGATTAGTTTACAAGAACGAATTTAATTAATTAAAAGTCAAATTAGTCAACCTAAGAAAATTATTTAATTAATACCAATATCATTTGTGCTAGAATAAAACATAAATACGGTAGAATCTAGAATCTACGTAGAATCAATATTTTTCTAATAAAGATGGATATAAATATCTACAGAAATTATTTCGATGAATTTAACATCTAACATTTGAATTGTCATCCATTTTTTTCTGTCCATCCCCAGTCAGAATTCGAGAGATCCAAAAGTAGCGCCATTGCTTTTAGTTCGTGAAATGCTGTCGCGCACTATACACAATTTATTCCGTGTAATACTTCTTCTTTTTACTCTTCTAGTAGATCTGTGTTGACAGGTGTCAGTCCTGGTCTTGTAACGAGAGCCTCCAGCTTCTCTCTATCACTTGTTGATCTCCCTGGAGGTCGGCGCCCCTCATGCGCATCACAGCTCTAGAAAGTCTTGTCTGGTCTATTCTCTTGACATGATCTCTCCAGAAACGCCTTTTCTGCCATCGTTCTGCTCCAACGTCTATGTCAGATAAAGACTCTAATACTCATTGCTCGCAATGAGTCTTAGAGCCTTTATCTGACAGATAAAGAGTCTCTATCGAAGTGGGATCGACGAAAAATAATGCAGCAGTACGTGAAAGATAGATAGAAAAAAATAAGTGAGAATTAAAATATGCCTTATGAATATTCATTCGAGTATGTTTCAATATTGTAACAATATAAATGACCATTTAGCATAAAACATAGAAACACAATTTGCCTCGACTGATTTATCATTTTTCAGTCGATTAAATAAAATCGCTAAATATTAAACCAAAAGGTAATATATATTAGCAAAATTGTCTATTTAGTATGTGGGATTAAAATTCCACTTCAATTCTAGGTTTAGTGCCTGGTATTTATAGGTAGGGAACACTAGTTTAAAAGTTGGCATCGATGGAATGTTGAGATCTCATTTGACTGAAAACTGAAAATATTGAAAACTTTACCTGCTTTGCTTGTCTGTGGCTTGATTTAACTATGGTACCGCGAAATTAAATAGGTAATATAAAACCCGAATATTTTGGGTACATATTCCAGTATTCCGGAAATGGAGTTCTTAGCCATAATGATAGAAGCACTCTTATGTTATTGGGGGACATTTTTACATAAATAACCCACAAACATTACAAGGCTGTCCATGTTATCTTTAGTATGTATTTTTCAGGCACTTTAAGCGTAGCTACCCCGACCAGTCATCATCCATGCAAGGGATGCGTTTTGATTGAAACACGAACGCATAACCATATTTCAGGCAGTTTGCAGTGACCACACAATATAGATAAGGCGTTGGAACTATGGTAGGTACTTTTATTTATGGCCGCTCTTTGGTTCTCTCGGACAGGAAATGTGGTGATCCTATCTACACAGTGGGGTTAAAGAAGTATGACTCCAGTTCAGAGCCGCAGGAAAATACTGGAAGACGTAAATCACGGTGTGGAAATAGAATAACATTAAGAAATGCTTTTAGATTGTAGAAATGTGAATAAATTCTGTATTTATGAGCATTTTCTGACTTGTGGCTAAGGTGTAAAGAATAAATATTAAAAAGTGAGTGAATATTGTACCACCACCTGAATATGAAAGTACGTAATAGTAGTCTTGAATTAAAATAATATTTAGAAAGTAGGGGGAATACAATTGTGAGAGAAACCTTCGATGGATAAACCATAAATTTGAATTTCACATTATTTTATTAATCCCGACCGTGTTAGGTTTTTTATCATAATTAAGGATAAATTATAGAAGTTTCATAGAGACGAAGCTAATTTATATATGAGAAAAGTGGACGGAAGTCTCATACGATGGCTCAGGGCTTACAAACTGTATGAGTTGGCTTAAGTGATCACTCAACACAATGCAACGTTCACCAATTCCATTTTAAGAACATCCAAACATTATCAAATTTTGAAAGTTCTATATATAGGTATGTTCGAAATAAGAATCTTTCATATATTACTGTGGTCTCTGCTAGAGACATCTGTCGATTTTTTTTTGTCATTTAACAAGTACGTAACACAGCTTTCGTAACTAATAATGATACCTCTCTATTTTACTTTATCCTGTTTTGAAAGAAACCATCTTGCACATATATATCAAACTATTTAAATGGTTTGGTATATCAAAATATCAAGGGCATGCAGTGAGAACAAGAAGCATACATGACTTTCATATAAACATATATTTGGAAAAAAAATCGAAATTAAATATTCATCTGGCAGAATGTTATTATGGAATATTAAAATCTGAATACTATGTTATTTTCTATGATTGGAATATTACGAGATATATCTTCTATTTAGGTTTGTTTTCAAAATATATGCTTAGGAAAAAGTCATGCATTTTGTTCTCGCTGCACGCTCCTGCAGAATATACGGCGATTTTCAATATTTTGAAAAATATCCGGTATTTCAATGCTTGATTTTATTATACAACAATTTAATTTTATTATAGAACGACCAGCAAAAAATAGCTGAACGAGAGGTTTCCAATTTTAAAAACAGATTCCTGCAAACAGATATTTAATGAACCGTTATTTTGGGGATCATCACTGCTTTAACTTTCTGGAATTTCAATACGATGATGAATATAGAAAAAAAGTATGTATAACCTGGCTATTCATGTTGCTAAAAGTTTATAATTTTTAATACCCTTAAATGTATTTAATGCCCTTGCATGTAATTATTGATATTGTAAAATTGGTACCATGCTCTGTTCTCTAGATAGGATAACTATATTAGTTTTTCTCAAAAAAGTACCTTTTGTACCTTTTGACTGTTACCGCTTGTCAGTGTGACTTTTGTAGTAAGTTTTGTATAAATACCTACTGTTTCCGCTTCTTACTATCAATTTTGTGGCTATTTTTTATAAGCAGGTACTTATTTTTGCCACCTGTCAGCATTACTTTTGGGTGAGTAGTAAGTACCTACTGTTAACCGTTTTATATTTTCTTATCGTATAGTTTTAACCCCTGTTGTGTTGTGATTTGGTATCACGACCACCCTTTCTCTGGTAACCGTAAAACTTTTTATGGGGTGAGCGCTGTGAGTTCAGAACAAAATAGTCCTTGTACACATTTCACCTTTTACCTCATTAAATGTATCATCTTATCGAAACGTGACACACAAAAAGACATCAGGATTTAAATTACTATTTACAATAAGAATTTAAGTTTCATATTTAATTTCCTTGGAAACGTCAATGTAATAATTCGATTGAAATATTTTCCAAATTCATCTTTCGTGTTAAGTGTTTAGTTATTATAATTAATTGCGAATTAGTTAAATATCGCATGAAATTTCTATAATATGTTATTTAGTTTCCGATTTTTTAAAGTCACATTTGAGTTATATTCCACCTCGGAGAATCTCTAGGTGTAACAAAAATAATTTATTGATAATAGTAATTTTAATTAAGCAGGCATGGAAATTTGCTGGACTTGTGTAAGAGTTTATGTGTAAGGGTGAAAAATAGCGAATATTGTCCGAATATCTTTAAGCATTAAAAATATATGTAAAATGATTCTTCTTCCGTTTCCATTCTTTATTCAACAAAAATATTGTTACGAGTGGATGAATGCAATATATTGATTATAAAATAATGCATCACGAATCACACCAACGCCATTAAACAATTAAGTAATAGAAGAAAAGCATAATACTCGTATCAACATACAAATATCTAGATTTAAAAATTGCCCATTTGTGTTAGGTTGGGACTGAATAAATTAGCAGAACTCTTGATTAATTTATTTATTTATTTATCTGTTTGTATAGCTGCGCCTTTTTAATAATAATTGAAGAATAACATAGTAATAAATTATTATATATTTATAGAAGTACTTAAAACACAATTGAAATATTTATAGGTATATACGTTTTCAAAATGAAATATTAATATCTTTTGGAATGAACAAAATTGAATATTTCTAGAATAATTGATTAAATGATTTTTCCAAACAATGGAATTTCATACTATCTAGAAACTTTCACTTTCAATAAATTACGTTTCTAAATAAAATGAAGGAATGACCTTATTAAGAATTTGGAGTTTCTAATATTTAAACAATATTATAGATGTAGTGTAAACTAAAAATTATATTTATTTTTATTGCATATTAGAGGCCTCGGGTAGTGAATTAGTCAGAGTGTTGTTCAATTCCTCATTAAATAATTTTTATTTACACTATATTCTTCATTGGACATCTATTTGATATACCTATTAAAGAAAAACTCTGTGTGTTAAGTTAATTTTTTCTGATAGTGCTGAGTTAGACGCAAAGCTGAAATTTACCCAAAATCACCTTTTTGTTATTCAAGATTTTCATTCACATGGAGAGTGGTGTGGCGAAGAACTAAAATACAAATATTTACCTACATATTTCGAAATAATAGAACCGTTTAAATTATTTTGAAGTATTTTTATTGATCGATATGTAAACATTACAGGGAGAAAAACAAATAAATCATTTCATTCAACGAAACAATAATAATAAAAATGTAAAACAAAAATGTTTAATTAATAGAAATAATCTTTAAATCTGTTGGTATAATTATAAGAATTGTATTTAAAGTTTAATTGAATTAAAATTTAGTGATTTAACAAAAATGTAAATTATAAATATTTTTAAAACATATATGTAATAAATTTGTACAAAGTATACACAAAAACTTGATTAAAATCAAAACTGTAATATTTATGGGTATCTGGATTTGATACGTATATAATTAAGAAAAATACTATTAAATCAATGTTTATATTTCAAAATAACTTAAAATAATAAAAACAACAAAACAAACTTAATAAACCATAAATATTTTTGTACCTTTATATTTTTTTAATAATACAAATATTTAACTAACATTTAAAGTATTTTCATATTTTTACATGAAGTGATAATTGTTATCTACAGCGAAGCTTCGTGCTTCGACTTTGGGATGGAAATTTTTATTTCATCAATCTCTTAATATTCTTACTTACACACCCTCACTCTTATCACTATGCTGGCTAACTACTAGACTAAGTCTTTAATATCTTAAATACATATTTACATTTTCATCAATAACACTTCAAACAAAAACATGTTTTAAACTTAAAATGATATTGTACATTGTACGTATTTCCTAAAGAAAAAAAATCACATTCTTATTTTACAACAATTAAAATATTTTCGAAAGATTATTTTTAATTTTTTGACTGACATTTACTTTTAAATCTATTTTTAATTACGGGAAAACAAAGAAATAGCAGTGGTGTACAACATTTTTTATTTTAATTTGAATATTAACATTAATGTCTCATCCCAAAGTATTATTAATATTAATCTTATTTTAGAAACAAAATTTTCGAAAAGTTGTTAATTTTTATAAAAGAACTGTGAATTTATTTTTTGATAAACCTCTGGATTAACAGAAACTATTCGAGAATCATCTAAACCAAATTTTTCAAAAATGAATATTAAGTTTATACGCATGTATAATATTGGATTGATAGGTAACCAGGCTATATATAGTAACCAATAACTAATAAATGGAAAAAAAAGAAAAATACGTATTTGGTTTTTGGAAAACATGGAATAAATGGTAATTCAATCGAATTACTAAAGTTGGTATTTACTATGCGGTTTTCAATATACGGCTCTATATCCAAACTCTATATCCAAACAAAAGGGACACACGTAATAAGAACTATAGTTTCATGAGATCTAGGACTTCTTATACAATTTAGCATAATGCAGAGAGCCTTGCACGATTTTAATTACGCTGGTAAATAAAACATTAATATTATCTTTCAAGACTCAATCTTCAGATCGTTGTGTAATGAAGGTACATTTTAAAAATTTATTTAAATAACTTGAAAAATTATAACCATTTTTTATAATTATAATATTTATAACAATAATAAACAGTAGCAGTTGGTATTTTATTACGCAAAAAAAGGTTTTTATTCACAAAATTATTAAGACATTGACATATATGTATGTACATGAGAAATTATACTGATTGAATGTGTGTTTTAATATAGCGTGACAATTGATATATCTAAGTGGTAGAAATGTTAAAAAGTGTTAAATTTCATAGTTAGTGCATACATATATTAGTTAATGTATACGTTATCGAATGATAATGGATACACTATACTAGTTAATGTATACATTATAAAAATTTACACACTGTCTCTAACAGATATACTACATATTATTCAAAATTCAAAGATAGTGACTTCATCTAAAATTGCTGAATTAATTAATATGCGATATATAATGACTTGTTTTTTAGATATTCGTGTTAAAAGTTTCATAAAAATAAGCACAAGAATAACAATAATAAAATAGTAAAAATATACCAAGTTGATAAAAATCTTTAATAACTGAAACACATTTTTTTATAAAATCCTCTTAATCGACTAGCACTCGAGACACCCGCACGGGCATCGGCGAAACATCGCGCACACCGCGAGCCGCGTCTAGTTGCTGTCCCGGGAGGGAGGCCTCTCCAGGGAGGGCCCGGCGCGGTCGTAGCAGCCCCACATGCCCAGCGCCCCCCTTGCGGGGAGCACCGGGAGCGGCCTTCATATCACGTGCTGCGGGGGCTCCTGCTCCTGGTCCTGCCGCACCACCACCACCGGCCGCTCGGGCAGCGGCGGCGGCGGCGAGGGGGGCGAGCGGGGTCGGCAGCCGCACGCGCCGCTGGCCGCGCTCCACCAGCCGCCGGGGCACAGCGCGCCCAGCTGCGCCAGCTCGGCCGCCAGATCCTCGCCGGGCAGCTTGGGCCCGACCGGGTAGAAGGGGTAGGGGAAGGGAGGGAACAGCGACCTCGACAGGTCCAGCTTCCCGTCCGGACTGAAGAACGGGTGGTGGGGCGGCGGCGCCGGGGCCAGCAGGCGCGGGACGGGGGATAGCAGCGAGGACATGGGGAACCCGAACTTGGGCTCCTTCTTCATCAGGGCTTTGGGCTTGCGTCTCGGCCGGTACTTGTAGTCGGGGTGCTCCTTCATGTGGAGTGCTCTGGAAAAAAGGAATCGGTTATTGGTATTCGGGAGCGCTCTCCGGCGCGATAATTATCTCCGGCGAGCGGCCGTCACAAAGGGCCACTCGCGCGGCCTCCTTCCCTTTTGACTTTTCCCGCCTTGTCTATTAGGCGGAACAATGAGTAAAAATTAAACGAAAATCGAAATGGGATTATTCGGCAGAGCGGTCGGGCTGTCAGCCGATTGTTCCAGGCACAATGCAATAATCTGTCCATTGTCGGTGCGACATTGTTGTTCCAGCCGAGTGTAGCGGGCTCGGCTTGGCGCGCTCGTTGCGACAAATACTCCCTTTATTGCGCGAATAATACCTTTGTTGTTGTATTATTCACTTGAAATGGTGTATTTTGAATATTATTCGGATAATAATAATAGGACAGAGTTACGGGCATGACTTGTTTGCAAATTCTGGCTTTCCGTATCGCCGTTTAAACATGCGCCCGGCGTGTTCGCTCAAATATTCCGATTGTGTTCGTATATTATTTTCTGCCTCTCCATTGTGGTTCATACGCACCTATTTGCTTTTCATTCAAATGTACGTACAATGTATACAGATTGGTGATATTTTTTATTTGCTTATAGGTAATTAATTATATAAATAAAATATTAAAATTAGAATATTGAGAATAATAAAAAAAATTAGTACATATTACTCCAAATAAAGAGATAGTCGACGAAAAGTAGTCTTCACCCAGTGCATCGAATCCCGATCCAAAATTGCATTTTAAGGATTTCTGGGATAAGAAAATGATTATCTGCTCATTAACGCCATATTTATGAAAGAATGTCGGGAAAAATAAGTTTTATATAATTAAGAAATCTTAATGGTGGAAAAATTATGAAAATAATTCATAAAAATGACAAAAATTTTCATGAAAATTTTAATGTTACGAATAAAATTCCCGCAGCAATAGCAAATTAAGTGTTTTGATGTAATTTTGATTTTCCGAAATTAATAAAAAATATTTTGTACTAGGGGGGTTCCGGATTCCCTATTCACGATCCTCCATATGATATATTTATGTTGTAAGTAGGTACATAAATAAAGCTTAATAATATAATCTAGAAGTTGAGAAGTTTTCAACTCAATAAAAAAGAATAGAGAATATATAAATAATGTCATTTTTTTTCAGTAGACTGAAAGGCTGAACACAACGATGTACTATTTTTTTAAACTTTGAACTCATAACACATGTTTTAGATGATTTCACTTCCTTTAATGCTTCTTGGAAAGAAAATTTATGTCACAGAGAGAAACGTTTATTTTGAATAAATCTTACTTATTACACTAAACTATACTTCGTATTACACAGACGTTGAGTTATTTCGTATATAGTTTTGCGTAGAGAAATCTGTCAATAGAAGGTCTGTATATATTAAAAAATATAGAGGTATCATTACCAGCTGCGAAAATCCATGTACCTACCTATACTAGTTCATGAGAAAAGATTACAAATGTCTCTAGGATAGTCAATTTAAATAAACAAATGATTCTCAGATTTGAATAAATATAAAACTTTAAAATTTTGATAATGTGTGGATGTTCTTACGATGGAATTGGTGAACGTTGCATTGTGTGATCACTTAAGCCAGCTCATACGGGTTTTAAGCCCTGGGCCATCGTATAAAAAGCCTTCACACTCGTTTCTCATATTTACAGCTTCGTCTCTGTGAGACTTCTATAATTTAACTTCCTCTGGGGACAAAGTCCAGTACCTGTGTCCTATATGTTGCAGCAGAAAGTAACTGCCACGTCAATTAATAACAAAAACGAATCTTCCGTATTTATGTTTTGTTTTGTTTGTCTATTTAGCCATTTATAAATGTTCGATGCATGATAATATTTTTATTTGTTGGTATATGAAACATGGTTCAAACGTGGGATAATGATTGTCTGTGATAGAATGAGTTATCTCCCAAACTGAAAAGGTTTGTTTGTTTAATAAAATTATAAAATGTTGAAAGCGTTACCTGCTTTGCTGGAATTGTTTACCCAAGGTGTGAGTGATAAAACGTGGCTATAAATATTGTAATATTGATTCTATTGTAAATAAAGAAATACGGTTAAATAAATAATCGATAAATGTAGGTACAAGATAATGGGTTTTTTGAGGTTTACGATCTGAATAAAGTTACTCATAATACCAACACAGGGGTATTGTAAGCAATCGTGGATTAAAGAAAGCCACAAACCCTCCACCGCAATTTGATGTTTGAAGACTTTTATAGCCTTTATTTTATTAATGATTTCTATAATTTTATTGCAAACTAATGCTTCCATGTTGTTGTCCACGGCATTGCTCGTTATTCAGGGTGGTGATTAAAGGGTTGGGGGTGGGGAGTTTTGTTTTGCGCAGAGCTCTAAAGAATAATCATGCGAAATTTGATTTAGATTTGTCAATAGATGATGTATTGTAT
This sequence comes from Agrypnia vestita, assembly GCA_016648135.1. Lineage (NCBI taxonomy): Eukaryota > Metazoa > Arthropoda > Insecta > Trichoptera > Phryganeidae > Agrypnia > Agrypnia vestita. Next base: position 131,714 of record JADDOH010023033.1, on the reverse strand, counting down.
AGATAGAATATGTAATTTTGCACAATATAAGAATATTTCGGCGTTTATTTTCAGGATGATGAATGTAGCATAACACAATGACTTTAAATTTGGTTAATGTAATTTTTACTATGTTTTAAGTTCAGTTATTTTTAATAGAAGGTACCTACTAATATTTTTAAGATTAATCAGATTTCTGATATTTGTTTGAATTCGAACATTTATCAACTTTATTGCAATTCTAGAGTGGGGAATACTTAGTCCTTTCATTATTATTACCAATTTATTTAGATCAATATGAAAGTAATCCGGGAAACTCAATTATTATTTCAACTGGAAAATATTCAAGTATGGCATCTAAAAAGAAAATTGTCTCATTGAAGAAAAATTATAAAAAACATGCTTTTAATTTTTAATTTTGGACCAAATATTTTGATAAAAAAAATTCAGTAAAATCTTGTATTTCAAACCCTGTTTAACATATCAGCCTGTATCATCGTAAAATATGAATATATTATTTTGACATGTTTTATGTCAATATTGGATGATAAGAAAAAGGAATCCAATGACATTACATAATATTATAAAATACGTATGTACTCATATCATTGATCGGCCAGTCATTTGTTTGGTTTTCTAGTAAAAAATCATTCATTAATGTTTTACAAAGTAAAACAGAATACATTTGAAAATGTATACAGTATGCTGTTCAGTAGGCGTTAAGGTAAACTTTATCTGAAAATCTGATGTGCACCTATTCATGTATAAACTTTAGACACCGTCACACCTTTGTAGGCTTTTATTCAAACCATTCCTTTTTTTCAATAGTTTCAATAACATGATAACAGTATCGAGGTACTTCCATATGTAAAGAAGACAAATAGAATGTGTTACTGAAGTTCTCAGAATATCATTTATTTGAACGGATTTTTTCATGCAGTGAAAGCAAGATAATGTGATGGATTTTGACACCGCGATATGTTGATATATATATATATGATAATGCTGACTTTGGAAATTAAAATTTTAAATATACTTTTATTTATTTATTTATTTAAAAAAAATCCTTGTTTACAAACAAAGATACTTAATACTAATTTAACAATAAAACATAAGATAAATTACATATTTTTTTTTTGTTTTGTTTGATTTGTGGATTGTGCCACTCTACTAGGCTACGCCTGTCCCAGAGTGGCGTTATAGAACACAATTATAATATTTTTTCGAGTTCGTCAGTAGTATTTATTTTCATAAGGTAGTAATTATGTATCTACAGAGTATCAAGTGGAATGTTAGTGAAAGTTAAGTGAGTCATAAGTCCAAGTGTAAATATGTGTAGAATAATTGTTTAATGTAAAAAGGGTTAAAGTTTTGTTTAAGATTATTTTTTATTTTCCTTAATTAATTAATTTATTTATATAGGTATATATTTTTATTTGAAGACATTATTATGCAATTACAGTAAGTAAATTTTCAGTTGCTGTTCTACCTTTGGAGGTAAGACAGTTGTTTGCTAAAGCTTTTATTTTATTAATTGAGTATATTCTGATTTCCGGGAAGTCTGTTTTAAATATGTTAAATATTTTAGGCCCTATGTATGAGTAATTTTTCTGTCCATGTGTTGTCTTAGTTTTTGGTATTTCGTTTCGTTTCGTAATGCTTGTCTAGTATTATGTGAATGCGAGTTTCGTACTGCTTGTCTAGTATTATGTGAATGCGAGTTACTTTGGTTAATATTATTAAGAAGTCTACGACAGTGGTATTTTTTTTATTAAATTTTCACCCCCTGAGAGACATTGGATTGCGGACAACTTAGTTTGTGAATGTTTTGTAAGACGAGTAATTTTTTAGCTAGTTAGTTTTAACTTGATAAATGAGTGAGGTTTTGCGAAACGAATAAAAGACTGACCAGGAGCTGACCATTAACGAACTGATGCAACGAACATGGCAAGCAATAGCGAGAAATTATGTAGGAGGTTTCGTCTGAGGAAGAGGAAAGAAAAAGACGGAGGAATCCCTCCCTACAAGTGAGATTATGGAGATGTGTAATTTTTTTGAGACTGTGTAAAATTTTGAAGAATAGCACCACCCGAATGAGGCTATAGCAGTTCGAGCGATGAATGTTTAACGACAATGCAGTGTCACATTTCTGCGAAATATTCAAAAGGAAGCAAAAGCATTTGATATGTGGATAGGTTCCTTGAAAAATGAGGGAGATTCCAGTTTGCCAATAGATAGCCAGTTGGTGTCAGTGAAAGTCATCCCACTAAATTTGACATTAAAAAGTAATAATTTTTTTTTTTTTAATAAATCATGTTTATATTTATATTTTTGGGATATTAATCGAATCGTCAATGTTTACATTATTTCTTAAGGGGAATTTCGCTTTAGTGGCTTAAGGGCTGTGGATTACAAATAAGTATATACAACAAAAAACAACAAATTGAATCCCTTGACAATTGGTGTAAATTAAACGTCCTAGAACTTAACGTAAACAAATGTAAAATAATGTCATTTTATAGATCAAAAACGCCTATTTCCTTTGACTACAAAATTGAAAATACAAAATTGGATATAGTCAAGTCTATTAAGGACCTCGGAGTTATTCTGGACTATAAACTTACACTTAATGAATGAATGAACAAATAGATTGTGTGGTAAATAAATCCTTAAAACTCTTAGGCTTTGTCAAGAGAATGTTTTCTGATTTCACAAATATTTACACTATCAAAACTCTTTACTGTTCACTTGTCTGTCCTATCTTAGAATATGCCTCTGTGATTTGGTATCCCTTCTATATAAACCAAATAAGTCATATCGAATCCGTGCAACCTCGTTTCTTTAGAAAAGTTGCACGAATGATGATGGGCTTGGATAGAGAAGACTACTCGTACAGTGAAATTGAGTCAATGTTAAAAATTTATAACCTCCAAAAACGTTGAGAAAACACTGACTTAATCACCGTATTCAAAATATTAAATGGCCGCATTAATGTGCCTTCGTTACTGGGTCAAATAAAATTCAATATTCCTTCCCATAGACTCAGAAATAATGAACTGTTGTTCCTTAGCCATGTTAAAACCAATTATGGATTCCATGCTCCCATGTCACGGTTATGTCGTCTTATAAACTCAAGACAGGATCTGGACTTCTTCGGTATAAGTCTGATTAGATAGTCCTGATCTTGTCTCCATCTTGTTAGTACTTTTCATTTGTCCTTGCTTTTTTTTAAATGGCTATAACTTTTATTCTGTATTTTATGTTGTTCATTTTACGTATTATATTTTATTGGACTATGTAATAAAAAAAAATAAAATAAAAAAATTCCAGAACGAATTATGGCCGACCCCACTAGGACAAGGGGATGAAGATGATGATGATGATAGTGATTGACACTTACAGTTACAGGAATAAACGCATTAAAATAAAATTCTCTCTCACCTTCCAATATTATATTCAGTTTACTGTCTTTGCAAATTAATCCATAAAAAATATCTGTACTTCTGTAAACATTATTGCTTTTCTTTGGAGATTGAATTTTTCTTTTATTTTCGAAAATTTTTTTTGTTTTTAGAAAGAATATTAATGAGCTTTAGAAATGATTTTTCATTCCACTTCCTTCAATTTTCATGGTTGAAAACTAGAGTTTATTTGTTTTTTTTTTGCAAAAATTATGAGTGCACAGTTCTGCGATAAGATTTTGTTACCTCTAATAATCATATACTCATTAATAATGGATCATTATTAAAGTTTTACCTTATTTATTACATGTATGTACATAGGTGTGCTTTTAAATTATCTGTCGTTTATTTTATTTGCACAAATCGGTGTTAAGTAGATTGACTTCAAAAGATAAGTAAGTTATAATAAAATAAATTTGACTATCCCATGTTATCTATCTAGCTAAATAAACTTGTTGATTTGCTCACAAAACGATTTGCAAGTAAAAAATTCCAGCTCAGATTTTAACAAAATAATTATAATTTATTTTAATTTAATTATTATATTTGTTTTATTTGTATGTTATGTACGAGGAATACACGAGTTTATTTAAAGGGCTCTTTATATCTTTGATAAAATTTGTATGACTTAGTCGCAATAAATCTAATCAATTTTGATATCCTTAAGCCCTGCATTGGACGCTGTATGGCCATGAACGGTATTTCCGTAAAGCCTTGTACTACGCTAGTAATATCGAGAATATTAACATTATCTGGCGACTGAATATAAAGAAACGAGAAACAAAAAGTATTGTTAGGGATGTATAGTTAGGTTTCAAAGACTCAAAAATGAACTATCGACGGAAATACATATATGCATGCCGTGTAATGTTTTGACATAATTGAATGATTATAAATAAAAACGCCATTATGTTAGATGGCTCTAACTTTATTTATTTATATTAATTTATTTATTTTACACTTCAACAGACCAAGCGTCCCAATTGCAGAAGCTAAACACATCACATAACACCCAGGCTTGAGTAAATCACAAAACTCACCGGGAATCGACTCCGGAACCCTCGGTATGAGAAACTAGTGTCATAACCACTGGGCTACGAGGGCTGTCTTATATAATTATAGTAAAATAAAATAAAAAAATTAGCAATATTTTCCGATTTGAAAGGGTAATTACAAGTAAATAGGATGACAATGTATTAGCTTAAATGATGTTACTTTATTTTGAAACAGCCGCAAAAAAGCATGACAAGTTCTAGGATAATGAACTGAAAATATATTTCACATATTTAAGGTGAAAGATATCATAGTCCCTGGTAAAAAATATAAATAGCAGAAGGCCGGCACTATTTCAAGAGGCAACTGACAAGTGCTATTTTTTAATGTTACCTGCTGGACAAAAAATGACTTTTCTCAAGGTCTCAATGGATAGACGAAATTATTAGAGCAGTGAGAGATATTGGGAGGCTTTCATCCCACAGTGAATAAACAACGGTGATGATTGTATGTGTCATTTAATATGAAAAATAAAACAAACGTTGATGTCGCTATAAATTGAGGGTTACGCAGATATGATATGTACTTAGAATATTTATGACCCTGTAAGAAATCCAATAATCAACGTGTTTGCATGCGAAGATGTATTAATGTGGATGAATCGAGATGTGTGTGTCAGGATAGAGAAGTGCGGCGCTCCATCTTCTCTGCTTACCTCAGCGGGGAAACAGCAGGCGCGTGCAGTGAGTGCATTGAAGCATGACTAATACATGATAATGAATGTTTTTTTTAATTTTATTTATTTAATAGATAAATATATATGATTTTTTTACAATAATGATAACCAATAGATCTTCATAGCAAAATTAGTACATATTTTAAACCTCACCAAAAAGAATCAGGGTACTTGTGTGTGGTGAGGGAAATGTTTTTATCAATAAAACAAAAATTATGAATTACAAAAGAATTCCTACGTTAGATTTTAAAGTAGGTAGGTAAGAAGTGTAAGATATTGTTAGTATAATTTAAGTTCACAAACAATGAGAATTAAAGGTATATAAAGGATGAAAATTATAGGTAGGCTACAAAAGATGTGGCATATTTATTGCATATTCTTGAAGTGGTACTTCAACTTGTACTTAAATTTATTGTATTGTAATAATTGTATATTTTTAATTAATTTTTTTTCAAATATATATTTAACTACGTAAGTCATGTTTAAAAAAACATACATGATTTACAACGTGGTAAAATAATTTGACTTCTATAAATACTAAAACGGCTATGTAAAAGATTTTGGCGATTAAAATTATTAAATATTCTACGCTACTTAAAAAATAATTTCGTCTTGATTTACTCATTCAAAAATATTTTTGACTACTTCTCCCTCTCGCTCAATTATAAGCATTAAGTACACCCCAGTGGCTGGGGTAATCACGGGCCCTTTTTATTCGGTAACAATTAAACCCTCCGCTAACTGTCATAACGCATTATACACAATCGTAATGATAGCACACCTCGATCTTTCTAACGAATAATAAAATCTGTCTAGAGCTCGGAAAATGCACAGGATAGTAACAGATCATACGTGAAAAAATCACCTAAAATCATGATAAATAAAATAATAAAATACGTTCTTTTTGACATTTTATTCTAGATTCTAAAACTTCAAAAATTGTCGATCAATATTATAGAATAACCTTACCCTGTAGTTTTGTTGGATATTTAAAATAATATAAGACATGCAAAAAATAATAAAATAAATAAGGAATTTGACATTGCAAATATTTTTTGTTACACGTTTGAAATAAACAAATTGAAGCCAAATGGTAATATTTTGTTTTCAAACAATAAATTAATCAATTGAGATAAATTATTGAAGTCTATTTATATGAGAAACATGTATGGAAGTCTTTTTTGTACGATGGCCTAGGGCCTACAACCTGTATGAGCTGGCTTAAGTGAAGACTGTGTGAGACTTTTATAATTTATCTTAAATAATAATCCTGCGGTGGATAAATCCAGTAATTGTGTTCTCAGAACATACATATAAAAATACTATCTTAAAATAAGGCAAGGGCCGTATTATATTTTTCTCAGAATTAAAGCACATTTTAGCATAACGTAAATCTCTAGGATGGCCTGTAAAATTTACAAAATACATTGAAACACTGTTGATTTACTATTTAAATATTTTATATTGTAACGAGATGCTAAACAGAATTACGCACTTCTGTCACTTGTCACAACATTAACGAAAAATTCAGAACGTCCTAGCGTAATCTACGGCTTTCGGGAGGCATCTGGAATATTCGAGAAACATCTATAAAAACCAAGAAGCCACGAGAATATTCTCGTAAACACTAGAAAAACCCAGAAAGTACCAAATACCAGCATTTGTCGGATATAAATAAATAAGACCGCGCGCGGGAGTAGTTGTTGTTGTTGAGCGCGAAAACAAAGCCGTGCGATAATCGGGCGAATAATCTAGTGGAGTCTTACTTAAGTAGCAGAATAAACCGGAGCGATTGATACGGAATGTTCTAGTGAAAGTTAAATAAAGTATTAAAGCGATAATAAAGTGTTTATTTACGAATGATAAATCAAGAAATAGTGTAATTTAAAGAACAGCGTTAAGTTTAAAATAATCATTAAGTAATAAATAGCTAATTAATTTCCAGCGTTTTCATTCAATACTCTTACTTCATTACAAAATATAAGTATTTTGGGTTGCTCCAATGTTTTTTAAATTTGCAAGAATGAGATCAGTATGTTGATTTATATTCTGGGTGGAATTTTTTAATGCGATAACAATAGAAATTATGTTTGTTTTTTGCATTGTATACAGTATATTAAAATAAAAAAAATTAAAACAAAAAAATCTGTCATTTTAAAATAATTTATTAGGAAGCTATTATAATTTTATAAAATATCTTAAATATTTTTAAATTTTCCTCTTCAAGTCTCTTTTTGGAGAGGTGTAGCGATAAAATTGATATATACTTATATTTTTAATACACAAAAAATTATAATAAAACTGTATTTTTTTAGTATCTCATTAGTACATTGCTCGTATAGCTAAAATAAAATGAACATAGAAGTACTTTTAGAGAATAATATTTTTTGTCAAGAATGAGCATAATAATTTTTGAGAATTCCGGAGAATCAGTAAAATTAATTATTTAATTAAATAATTGTATTAAAAAGTAAGCATTTTGGTGTCATTAAAAAACATAATAAATATTACTTTGTTTTTGAAATTATTGGTGTTTGATTATTCTGTTTAACCCCCTCGATTGCTCTCAACTTAAACAATGGCGTTCCGCGTGAGCACTACCGACGCGCACAGAGGGGCATGAATAGCAACATATTATTACAAATAATTCGGCATCCAGGGGCGCTTTAGCCCCGACAAATTAGCGGGGGCGGCAGATGAGCTCTCTTTTATTGCCCTGGGCGGCGGCGATAACTACCAGGCGGCGGCCTCCTTATCAATTCACTCGCGTGCCGCCCAGAGATATAGGGAGCCCGGCCACTGTGATTTATATCTGAGGACTGCAACTCTTTGTCCGCCCTGTTGTCGGCTGACGGGAGAGGGGGTGAGAGCGAAGATGGAGAACGAAACGGTTATGAAAAGTAATAAAGTCGAGAGGGGGCGATAATTGAGGTCTCGTTTGTTTGTTCGTGGATAGTAACGTTTTGCGATGTTAAATATATATCTTTGCCGCATTGTTCTTAGTACCGATAAATTACGCAGCAAACGTGATTTATATATTTAGCAGTGGCGTGCAGCGCATACAAGCAAAAAAGCTGTGCATTGGTAAAGATTCTGAGAAACAAATATTAATTAAATAATACTTATCTTAAGAAAAAGTTGATTTAAAATTCTAGCCGTAATTCGTTCTACGGCTAGAAGTTTTATTTCTGACGTTTCTATTTAACGTGACGTATCTGTTTTTTTCGATTTAAAATTCTAGCCGTAAGTCTACGGCTAGAAATTTTATTTCCGACTTTTCTGCGCTAAACTTCATATCAATTCTTCATTTATTTCGCCAACCAATTTGTTCCACAGATATAGTCATGTCGAGAAAAAAACGTGTATTTTTAATGGTGCGAGTTTTTTGCAATAGCGTCCTTCTTCAAAAGGTCCTATTCCAGGCGCACGTCATCCAGAAATGTTATTTTTTACAAATTCCACCCAAAAGGTTCGGTGTAAATTTTTTGTCTTTTCTATGGTAAATGTAAATACGAATACGACAAATACCATTATAATGATATCATAAACTGTTTGATTTATTTTTGTGAAAAGAAACGTATATCTGAAATTAGTATTGTTCTCGATTTAATTATATATAAATCGTCTTCGAAATATATTAAAATTTTTCGCCGTATTAGCTATACCTATATAAAATATTTATTTATTTAGGAAATATTGTTTACAATACTTCTTTAATATTAGTTATTCTTCTGGATTGAAGCTACTCAAAATAGTTCATTATATATAGTTAATTTTTTTTTTAAATGTATATATCCTTATAGGTATATGCGTATATATATATATATATATTTAATATAGGTATATAGTCGGTCACAGCATAACCTAAGTTTATACCCACTACACGCCACTGATATTTAGATATGTATATATGTGAAAGGACAAGTTGTAAGGTATAAAGTATGACTTAAATCATAGAAATACAGGGTGTCTCCTAGCTAGTAGCAAAAATTTATTATTGTCATATATTATGACCAAGTTATGGAGATAACAATATCGAAGTTTGTATTTTTTATCAAAAATCCTAAATTATTTTTTGCAGAAAATGGAGCCATCATTACAGTATCTTGTATCAATTATGAAAAATACATTCGCTTCAATACAACTCAAATAAAATAATAAAAACCTTGTAAGAAAATTCTATTTTTAATTTTTGAAAAGTTTTAATCATTTTATTTGACTTGTATCAAAGCGAATAATTTCGATCATAAACTGCACATTCACCTCTTTGCAATAATATCGAAAAAAAATGCAAACATGATATTGCATATCTCATATGATATTAGGTAGGTTGCTTGAACGTTTTCGGATTCCTATCAAGGTAGGAATCCGCTTGTAAAGTTTTTGCTACCATCTACGAGAAACCCTGTATGTGTGTATATCTTGTGTTAAAATATTGGTAATAAACAGACTCGTGGTAATCTCGTGTAGATAGCCTGTCATTAGATACTAATGCAGTTTGAAAATTATATGAGAGCTTTAGAAACTTTATAAAGAAGAAAAATAATTGTGTGTTATGAGCTTCAAGATGCATAGGAAGGTATATTAAAATATTCATGACTACATGGTGAAAGTATAAGAAATATTGGTCGGTAGTTAAATCATTATTAAATAATTGTTTTTCTATTCGTACCTATTTAATATAAGAAAAATCCATGAAGACATGTTTCATGAAAATATATTTAGTTAATCAAAATAGGAAATTAAGCTCAGTATTTTGATTTAAAATATGAGCATATGTTCTTATAATCAGATTTAAAATGTTAGCATATGTTCATATAATCAAATTTAAAATATCAGAATATATATGTTTATATAATCAAATTTCAAATTTAATAAAATCAGTTTATTAATTGGTTAATAATCTTCAATAAAACTTGACCGATTAGTTGTAAAAATTGTAAGAAACGAAATAATTATGTAATTAGATAAAAAATAACTAAACACTTTGATAATTTATTTTGAATTAATTTATAATACATATTTTTAAGTTAATTTCTAAATTAGGTTATATATTTTTTAAATTAATCTATGTTAAATAAATGAAATAAATGTTAACCAAAGTTTATATAGGTACTTACAAAAAGTAAATGTAATAAAAAATTGACATTTTCAAAGTCATTTAATATATATTTAATAATGAAACTTATAAAGCTTTATACAAGTTAATTAAGATACTCAAGTTAATTAAGATACATTTAGAGAAAATTTAAATAATAATGTAGTTAAAATGCTTATTATTTGGAGCTAAGAAGCATTTCGTAAGCTAATGAAAAATATGATGAACTCAAGGAGCTTTTTAATTATGAAGCGCTATAGTAACGGTGGCCACTCCATACAAATGAGAAACAAAACGATTTTATTTTACTGAGTTATAAACTGAAGTTGCGGGTAAGCATTTGATTATCTTATTTTTGTTTTTATGTAAAAAATAACAAATAGATGAAAAAATTAAATTGTTTTGAAAAACATTATTAATATTTTTTTATTATTATTATATTATATAATATTATTATATTATATTAATGTTTTTCTGCTGTCTATTAAGTCTCTTTTCTTTTGTTTAAATTTTTTATTATTTCTTTTTATATAATTCTTAACATGCCTAAGTTCTAAGAAAAATTTTGAGTGCAGAATTTTTTTTCCTACTTAATAATTAGTCTTTTTTTCTCTTTGTATAATTTTTTAACATGCCTATGTTTTTCTGTTAATAATTAAGTTTCTTTTTCTTTTGTTTACATTTTTTATTCTTTCTTTCTAAATAATTTTTAATATGCCTTGGTTTAATTCATAAATATTTATCATTACTAACATATATCTAAATGTGGAGACCTGTAATTGGCCATCTATATTATATCAATGTTTTCTATGCTTCTTCGTTGTGCTGTTGGTCTTCCATGATCATTAAATAAAAAAAAAAAAATAAATAAATATAAGTTATTATATTAAAACAATTTTAATTATTTTAGGTAAACGTTTTTTGAATAGGTCATAGAGTTATAACGACGGTATTTTAACCGGTTTTTAACCGGTGACAGATTAACCGTCATTTGAGATTTGTGACTGATTTTTCGCAATTCGAAGGGCAACCATCGGTACTAGACAACAATAATATCTCAATCAATCATAGATAGGTAAAATCAGACACAAATCTCAAATAATTGTACCACATGCAACCGCTTAAAATAACGGTATAACCATCTCTACAGAGTTATTATTAAATTCAATGATTAAATATTTGCGCATGCAATAAATAAAAGTAAACAAAATAAAAGTAATCATTATTTAACATTTTTTGAAGAAAGAATAAACTTGTAAGTACTACTTGATTGTAAGAATTATATCAAGGTAAGATGGTACATTTTAGATTTGTTATAAAGTTACTTTTTTCAAAGAAATGTCGAAATAAAGAGTTAATAAAAGTATAATATTATTGTAAATTTAAGTAACTTTGTAATGAAAAGTAAATGACATATCAATTAATCAACAATAATTGATGACGATTTAAAGAGTTAGATCAGTTCTATGTAGTATTAGTATCAGGTAAAGTCTTGTGAATTGAATTCAAACTAAGTCAGTCTGCATGATGTCAACACAAGTAAAGTTAAGTTAGGTTAAGTTGGTGGGGCTTCCTAAATTATACCATACTGCTCGTATGATTTGCAATAATAAAATAGAATTGTATTTATATGTATGTCTGTGTTGGGTCAGTCGCTCACTAACTTGATATTTTTGGTACAAGATTTAGAATGTGCCAAGGAATATGCACCTACTAACAATTAACTTTTATGTATTGCCAGAGAATAATACAATCTACCTAATAATAATATATGTCTAATAATATAAAGTATGTGGGTATTATAATAATTATTTAATAAAAATTAGGAGGTTGAGGTTATGGCGTGCTGTGATAAAGATTTATACATTTTTACTAATGAAATAAGTAGTATATGTTTTCAAAGAGAAAAGTCAATTGGTAAATTATAGTAAAATTAGAAGGAAAGGTTCTCGATTTTGGATCTGTTGAACATCGATAAAACAATGATTTAAGGTGGATGAGTTGCTTCTTAGATAGAGACGTTAATTTGAGAGGAATAGTTAATTTTGTGACTAAATATGAATTTGGAAAGAGATGAATTGGAGAAGAGTATTGATTAGAAAAAACATGGAGCCTGAGTGGTAACAACAATATTAGTCAAAATTCAAGTATTTGCGCAGATAATAATATGTAAAAAGAAGTAACATATATTTTCTTTAAAGAGAGTTATCACAAATAACGCCGTGTCGATACTTAAAAAACTAGAATTTACATAGTTCAATTAAAAATATTATAAGGTATGTAGATTCCCAATTATTAAAGAAAAATACAAGAAGGTATGTTTAAATGATTGTATACCCATCTATCAAATAAAAATTTAAAGATCATAACCTTATTTTTTGTATGCTTAGCAAAATAATAAGCACCTGAAACAAACGATAAAGTTGGATAAACTATATTTTTGTTTTATGATTTTCAATTCTGATAAGAAAAAATGTAATCTATTTTTTCTGATAGTGTCATGATAATCTAAAAACCCATTTTTAATTATTTTTTCATTCATGGTACTATTATATCACTAATGTTTACCACAGCATATACCAAAACCAGTAAAAGCGGCTTTAAAAATACTACGTGCGTTTATAAATAAATAATTATTACTAATGAATCTTGAATATGCTTCGATTTATTATTGATTTTAAGTAGTACAGTATATTAACACTGGGACGAAGTTTATTACAAACCAGGCATAAATTAATCTAAGTAGATACCTACTAACGAGAAATTTTTGGTAATAATTTATGTTCAATGAATTACTACATGCATATTATAACGATAATAGAAAACTAACCTCAATCTTTTAGCTTCATCAATAAACGGTCTTTTTTCCATTTCTGTGAGAAGTTTCCATTCGGCTCCCAGCCTCTTAGAGATTTCTGAATTGTGCATTTTTGGATTGTCCTGTGCCATCTTTCTCCTCTGTCCTCTGGACCACACCATGAACGCGTTCATTGGCCTCTTTATGTGTTCTTGGTGAGAGGGCATCTTACCCGTCATTGACATATTCATATTGAAGATTTTTAGAATATATCAAATAAATCAGTCCTTTCCTCGCATTTTCTACTTAAAATGTTTATATATTATATATATATATATTAATATTGTATAAATTACTCAAAAACTTAACACAAACATTTATTTTTAAATTTAATAAAAATCTGTTAGGCAGCCAGGTAGGTACTCTAATATGAATAAAGTTAAATTATGTAATTAGCATTGTTGTTTTTTTTGCAAATAATTTTTTTTTTTCGAAATTTAAAACTGACAGTTGTGACGTTTCTTGTTCGGCAGATTTCCGCGGGAGAATTTGGTTCCCCGTCCGCCTCTAGGGGTGGAAGGATTTCGACTGAGCGTGACCCCCGCGAGCGCGGTCGCCGCCGCTCGGGGCCGACCAATGGCGGGCGAGCGCGGGCGGGGCCTAGCCGTCGATTTGCCGGCCGGGCAACATGGCGGCCGCGGCAACAGGTGGCGGGAAAAGGCCGGCTAATTGAGTTTGGCACTTCCGGCCGACGCTTCCTGCCGGACGTCGGCGCCGGGACGCAGAGACCGGGGCAGACGCCGAGGCGTGAAAGTAAGGGCGCAACTACGAAATCAATCACTTGGTTAATCTTTGAAAGCGTGTCCACGTGAGATCTCGATATTGAGACATAAATGTTTGAGCCCGTGACATTCTACACTCAACTTTATATTATGCAAAAAAATATTTTTCATTTTTACATCATTATTCATCATCATCATCATTTTTTCACATTTTTTCACATTTTTTCTTTATTCACCATCATAAATAAATAATAAACTCATCATCTTCATCCCCATGTCCTAGTAGGTAAGGTCGGGACCCAAAAGACTCGACAAGTTGTTTTCAAATCCCCCTGTCTTGTGCTGCTTCCGTATTTGTTAACCAGTCAAGATCCATTCTGTTTTCATACATTTTTTTGTTGCTTCTCCCAGCTTTATCTGGGGTGACCCACCGGTCGCCTCCTTTCCAGGGTTGCCAAGAGGATACTTCTTGGTTATCATTCCTCTACATTCTAAGCACATGTCCAAATAAATTAAACAATAAACTCTAAATAGGTTAAATAATATGTCGATTTATAAAAAGCATTTGACACTCTAGAATTAGAATATACCATAGATGAGTGTGGTTAAAGAGATCCATTAAATAACAATAAAAAAAATTTAAAATAAACAAATTGTAAGGTTACGCAAGCCATCTAATCTGGAGTAGCTACAGGATGTATTGGGACCAATATGCAAAGTAGCAAAAATGTTTGCAGGTGACACTTGCATTGTTATTGCTGATAAGCATATCAAAAATACTGAAAATTATTATTATGGCATTAAAATAAATACAAAAAAACTTAATAAATAAAAAAGTAAGGCATTCCGCACATGTGACACCAATAGTAAATTTAAATATAAAATTACATAGATACATACGAATGCTTGCACAAAAATATGATAAATTTTATACGCCAACTATTGGGAAGGGGTATCAATACAATTATTAAGGATTGAAAGTAGAGGAAAATTTTAACTGGAGTTATCACATAGTTGGATCTCTTCAATTCTCAGTCATAAACCTTTTTTTTACAGTTTCTTTCTTTTGTATACACCTCATACATATATATGCAGCTGTAATGCTTACATATCTTTATGCTATATTTCTTTTTCTCTTTTATTACTTATCTCTCTTTTTCTCTTTTAACGAATTATGTTCTTTCCTTCCTACTTCTGATTTTCCCTTAACCTTTAATTCTCTGACTCTTTTTGGTTGTTCTCAACTTAAACTATAAATTCTGTGTGTATTGTTAAGTTCGTCTTGTTAAACATTAATACATAACTTGTTAATTCTATCGCAACTTGTAAGATGGTCTCTTTTATATTTAATATTCATCCATAAGCTGATTATTATTTGAACTAAAGAGTTCAAATAATAATCAGCTTCGGGGAACAAAGGTTCCCCGTAAATAAATAAATAAATAAATAAATTGAAAATATATGTTATAGATTGCTTTCGGTTTTATATAAATGTTATGATTTGAAAATCTTGCCATAAATTCCCTGTACAGTCTTTACCTACTGTGCAATGATAGAATCGTTAATTACCTATGGTTTAATTACCTATGAGCTGAGTTTTAAAACCTACCTTGATAAAATTGAACAGCTATTACTAAGACTTTTTAAAATAATCACAAATACTGAAGAATTATATAAATGATGGTTAATTTTGCCAGTCCGTAACAAAATTAATTTTTTATTATAAATAGACGAACACAATGATTTATACACAACGTTTTATTCCACTAATTTGAGTTATATAAGCCTAAGCCCTTTCGATGGACACAACCATCATCTTCAGAGGCTTATAAGAACTCAATGTTCTAATATTGCCTCTAAAAAAACTTCCCAATGTAATCAAAAATGAAAACAACAAAATTAAGTGAAAAATTACTTATGAGTTATGGTGTGAAAAATGTAATATACTCGTATAGCATAATTTAATATGAATATGTAATATGTTTGTTATATGAGAGCCGGTGCACAAACTAACTATTGCACATAATTGGCCGTTGGAATACACACAACACATTTAGTACGTTAGCAAATATGGAATTATAGTAAAATATTCAATTCATAAAATAAACTTATTTTATGCGCGCGAACAAGTAAAATAAGAATTTGTATACAGAAACAATTAAAAATAAAAACTCGAGCCACGGATTATGGCTAGGATTTAAATATTTTTTCTTATAAGAATCATTCAATTAATATTTGTTTCCAAGCATCTTTAGCAATGCACAGAGTCCAAAAAATTGGTGGACGCGTCTCAGATAAATCGAGGACAACTATCTTGAATCATTAATTGCGTCAAAATTAAATTTATTTTGCTGTTTAAGGGAATCTTATATATACCACCAGCATATGTCAAAGGTGTCCAGTTTCTTTACCTGATTTTCTCCATAGAGGTAAATGGAAAAACAAAAAGTGAAATCCTGCAATTGTTTTAAATACTATTCACATTTACTGTACATATTAGTCAAAAGAGCTAACTTAAGACATACATAAATAATTAAATTTTTATGATATTTTCTGAGTAATGTGACATACAATTCACAAAATACTATGTTTTCCTCCCATTTTGATCAAAAATATACTTTTGAACAAATTTCAAGATTATGCATATATTGTTAGTGGATTTGGCGTTAAATTGTCAGTTTAATACTTAATCTATTGATGAGAGATTCTGTTTCACTCATCGACAGGTGAAAACTTAAGTAGTAAAATATAAAAATATTATTAAACTCGCGTAAAGGTAATAAAGTTAATGTTTTTTTACCTAATTTAATGATTATATTTAGATTTATTCCAGTTATATGGTTTAAACGGTGGAGGTTCAGTAAATTCTAAATGCTTAGAAAAAATGTCAAAGTGGAGAACACTGAAGTTCTAGAAGAAGTAGATAAACAGAATTTATGGTAGGTATTGTGGAGTCCAGAGAATCGGAAAACAATTGGTGAATAAGTGAATTAGGTAAAGTGGACAGCCTTTTGGTAACTATTTATAAAAAGGTTGTCCTGTCGGTGACATGAGGCACTGATAACACGGTTCTTCAAAAAAAAATTTTTTCACTCCCTTGTGATATTTTGTCAAATACTTTTAAGTATGTTGAGTCACAATCAGAAGCAAAAATATTCATATATCAGGCACCGTGTTTGAGAAAAATGAGTTTAAAGCAGATAAATCTATTGAAAATCGTTCGTTAATTATTATTATTTTTTTGACGTAGTGTTACTTATATATAAGGTAAATTACTCTCCCGGTAAGATAATGTTTTCAATTATAATTTTTTCGATACATAATTTTTCTATTTTTTTGTATTTTTTGGGCATTAACTATGAAATAATTTTTAGACATTTTGTTTGATGAGTTTATTTGATTTATATATGTTACTTATTTAAAAAAAAATCGCTACCGGTTTCGACGCAAAACTCAATATTGTCAACAAAATAATAGCTGTAAATACACTTAAACGTTATTCCCATATTTTGACACCTTCCATCTCCCCCCTCCTCCCAAATCACTACGACTACCCACACCTACATCTGCATTTAATTACTTCTTCTTCTTTTTCTTTTCGTAGATCTGTCGATCTGTGGTACACAAAACTACGCTTCCTGGGATGATGAGGTCCAGCTATCCTTCCATCTATTCGTCCCGGTGGGCGTCGTCCAGAAGGGATTTCATTCGCCGCTGAATGCATGAGTCTGTCACTGTTCATTCTGGCTACGTGATCCCTTCAGAATCGCTTTGCATCTAATTACTGTACTTGTATATTTTTAGTTAGTTTAAACAGCGTTAATAAATAACACGAACGTGTAGAAACCGGTATGTTTCGATTTTTTTGAAAATATATTATTATCAAATGTACACATTTAAAAAATCATCTAACAAAAATACTATTTTTCTGTTGCGTATCGTTCTAAGTGATTCATTCTATTTGTTTTAAAATAGAAAAGTTATACAAAAAAAATATTGTAATTCGGTGGCAACCAAATATTTTTTGACAAATAGATTTTCCCAAATACCTACCTACATACATGTATATTTAATTCATCTAATTTGTTTAAAGAATAATAAAACCATTTTCCTTACTTGCAACTTAACAATAAAATCTATTTTCGTAAAATTATTTTTGTTAGGTCTATATAGTCTGACCCTTCATTCATACAAATCAATTTTTTTATATGAAATGTTTTCGCAATAAATAGTTTATTGCGAAAACATTTTAAACGTCGTAAAATTTATTCTAAATCAAATAAAATATTCAATTTTTTGCACCCGCAATAAAGAACTTGTTTATAAAACACAGCCCACCCTGTTCGGAGGGATGGGGTAGTGAGAGAACGCCGGAGCGTGAAAACGAAACATAATGTGATATTCCACACCCCCTGTATAAACTCCGAACCTACCCCACCGAGGGTCGGCAGTGTCTAGGGGATGAGATGTGTGAAAAAGGGCCTGCGCTGTTTTTGTGTGAGATTTAGCTACAGGCTTGAAGGTTGCAATATGTTAAACCGTTTGCCTATCAAAAAGAGACTCTTGTGGATTTGTTACTTTTATTTATGGCTTCTTTGTTAAAAATATGTTTACCTGTATGTAATCGGAAAGTATGTATACATAAGAATATTCTCATATAAGAATATTCTTTGTTTTCACCACTCATTTGTTGAAAATTCCAACATGTTTTGGGTCCAGTGGCCCCTTCATCAGGATATGACGTATACCTACTAAAAATTCTTCTTCTTCTTCCTTTTAATAGACTTATGTGGTCTGTTCTTCAGAGGATAGTGCCTCCTGTGAGGTGGATTCCCAGCTGTCCTTTTTTTCGGAGTTCTTTTTCCAGGGCAAGTTCCGCGAGGCTAACTATGTACCTAGTGCAATATAAGACATGAACAAAAAATTTAAAAAGTGAACACAAATCAACTTACCAAAAATAATTTATTTAAAATGTGATTATTTCAACATTGAATGCTCCTTCCTTTCAATTTAGCCAGTTGCTATGGCGCGCAAATGAATATTTTAAAGCACTATAGCTCATGGTAAAAATGACGTTGCGGGATGAAAATAAACGTGATGTTTTGAAAATTCCAGACAAAATAAGCTGTGCATATATCACAGGGTCAGAGCGGACCACATTATTTAGTTCCACATATAATGTTGTGTGGGCTAATATATGATTTCACTTAGACATATTGCATTTCAATCTAATCATTTAAAAGTTTTTAAAATTAAATTTTTTGCACTCCAGTTTAAACCTCCTTATATTCTCCATGTTTTGAATTTCCTTTGCCAGGTTATCGAAGATTTTTATACCTTTAACCTTTATACATCATACAATTTTGTGAGGTGTTTTTCTTTTTCTTTGGTAGTCTTATGTTGTCGCTTCCTCTTGTATTGTAGGAATGAAAATCTTTATTCATCTTAATCCTGTCATCAAAGTATTTGGGTACTAATCCATGTTTAATTTTAAATATTTGCACCATTACATTATATATTATTCTTTGATTTATGATTTCCAGTCCTAGGGCATTCAACATTTTTGTTATTTTAGTTCTCCTATTACACTTCAGTATTATGCGCATCGCTTTGCTTTGTACTATTTGTAGTTTCTTTAGCATTCCTTCGTTGCTTGTAAATAATATACTGGAACAATAATCTATGTGCGGGAGGATCATAGTATTGTGTACTAATAAACTTCATGATATTTGCTGATTCAAATAAAACGAGTTGCCACTTTTTAGATGTTTAATTTCTAAATAAGTACATCACCTTTCTAACTCGGACAAACGTGCACCGGGAAAAATTTCATCTCAGTCTCGGAGATGAAATTTTTCCCGAAATGAACATGACTGATAAGTGTCAATAAAAAAAAGAATTAATTATCTCTTTATAAAAAATTATAATTTTTATACTTAAGGTTCAGTCTCCCAGGGTTGTGTAATCCACTCGTTATGAAAATATACTGCTGAAAGACACGCGCATTAAAAAAAATTCTTCTAGTTGTTTTGATTCGATTCTCCTGTACTGTTGTGTCATGCAGTAGGTACTTACTTATACATTAATCGAGCCTTCCCCGAGAGCCTTACCTTGCACCGGGCGCAGGCTCGGAGGGCACCCGGCGGCACATTAGCGTTCCATTCACACATAAATGGGCCCTATTCGGAGACAAAGGGGTGCACTTGTCATGTAAATACCTCCCCCGCCCTCGCGGGGATGCCGCGCAGCATCTTAATGGGCACAGATAAACAACGGGTGACGTAACACCTCCTTATCAATTTGTAAGAGGTAACTGAGATAAGTAGATGATTACGCGGATGTTTTTTCGGCAAGTGGGCGGATAAAGCGGGGAAGATAGTCTTTGAATGCGAGGTAAATCCATTAGGGAGAAAATCCTGTTATAATTTAAGGTAAGTTCTAACCAATGTTGCCTGTAAGGTGTGCGCGTGTGCCCGCGCACACCTACCAAAATGTCTCCGCACACATGTTTTACCCTCTGCACAGTCAATATTATAAAATAATGTTTCCTTTGCCAGATTTTAGTTTTGATCGAACGCACGAATCGATACATGCACAATGCAATTTTCATAAAATTAATTACCTACTTTCTAGTGTTTTTGCTTTGGGACATTGAATCTCCCAGGGCCGGTCTATTAGTATATGTATTCCGTTTAAAAAAGTAGGTACAATAGAAATGCGACAAAATTCGGAGAAAGATTTCTTTACGTAGTTGAAAATTTATAAGAATAATTTTGAATAAAAGTGAAAATACTACATTTTCATTTTGAAAAAAAAAACACATTCAAATATATAGATTAAATACAAAAAAAAGAAAATTCTACATGTTTAGTATTTAATATTTGATATAATATCAACGAATATTTTTTTTCTTTTTTATTTATTTCAAAAATTGCCTTTATTAGTGTTATTATTATATAAAATCACTTTGATTAATGAATAACCTAAAAATATACATTTAAATGAGAAATTGTATGTGTGTTCATGGGGGGGGGGGGTAAATGTATCGCACCGCCACTGCACAGATGCGTCGAAGATCCGCACACACAATAGAAAAATTAGAGGGAACGTTGGTTCTAACCACATAAATCCACATCCTATGATATTATTAATTGATTTGTCAACTGCTCTGTTATGCAACATGAATATTTTACTATATTACACTAAAGCAAACATTGATTCGAGATGAGCAGAGCTATTAATAACACTTGAGAGACTGGTGCTTTCAACGTTAGAGTCAAAGTAAAGTAGTGACAAAATAACTCAAAGCGTGTGGAGTGCAGTGTTCAAATTAGTGTATATAGCTGTAATCCGTCAAAAATTACAGAACATTGGTTCGCGTCTTTGCTAAGCCCTAGTATATATTTATAGTATATTTTTGGCCGTCCACTTAAAGGCGGCCGTAACAACATGCGCAAGAGCGGCCGGTCCGGGTTTGCTGGCCCGGGGTTCAAGCCCCATCTCCGGCCGTTCGGACGGACGGACAGACTGCGAAATTATTATGTTTCATTAAAATATCCACACACGCTACCTCGTTTGCAATGCTAAGTGTAGGTACTACCAATGATGCAGAGAGGAATATCTAAGAGGAGTAGGAAGAGGTGATGTTAAGATACGAAATCAGGAATGACATCATTCGAGAAGTTATTATGATGAACCTGCTGCTACTCTAAATAGAAAAATCGGAGCTAGGTTGGCATGGGAAACTAAACAGACTTTCTTGTTATTACCGGAGGGAAGAAGGATGATCCAGAAGAATATGAAGACCAGAAGAACATGGAGAAGGTTAATGAAACTTTGCAGAGAATGCTGAAACTACCAGTGGCCCCGGGAAGCTGCGTCGCCCAAGCGATAGCCCCCCGACCAGAATATGATAAGAAAAGTACAAGAAGAAAACTATTTCATTCATTAATTAATTTTTGAGCATACAGATTATTTACAGATTTTTAATGACTGATAGATTAAAGTAAAACGGATTTATAAAATGATAATTAGGTGAATAGCGTGTTACAGAATAGTATTGTATAGATGAGAAATAAAAATAGTGCAGAAAATAAAATCAAGAATTGTATTTTAACTATACAAGTTATACAAAATAAAGAGTGCGCAGATTTTAAGGTCAACGAAGTCTATACCTAAATAGTATAGTTTTCAGCATATAAGCGAATACTATTTTAATTAACTAGCCGTTCAACCGCGAAAAATCATGAGACATAATAATTGCAGGATTTTGAAGGCGAAAAGTCATGGATTGACAACCATTTGTTTTTTTTAATTGACTTAATTCACTTAAAGCTAAAACTAAATATCATAATATAAAAATGTGAAGACCGTGTAATTTGGTGGGGTGACCCTTGCGTGTTGCCTGAGCCACACGCTGATTCGCGTATCACACTTGGGCGCCCGCGCCTCATCAGTATTGTTGTTGTAATTCCAGCGTATTACCAGCAGACAACGATAGACAATGAAATTATTATATTTAGAAGATAATATTAAAATCAATTGTAGGAAATTTGTTTTGATGAAACATTATACTATCAATTTTATTATTAGATATGACAAGTTTTCATCTTTAAATAAATTTTTAAATTACAATGGTAAACCTTTTATTCTGTAAGCGCATAGTTTTTTATTTAATTTTTATTTTTTAACAAACAGACCGTCAACAGGTCGTAATTGACCCTGATAGATGGTCCTAGGATAAAATTAGAGTACAAATAAATAAATAAAGAGTAGAAACCACAGGTCATTGGTTTCTTCCATATCCATATATCTTCATAAGAATGCTCGTTAATTTTTGTAAATTTTGACACCATCATATTTAAAAAAAATTATTTTATGTTGCCAATATTTTATGGTTGTACTGAATATACTATTCAATTTTATGCTATTTTTACTTCAATGATATACTTCAGGTTGTACGGACCCGGGCCACATTCGAGTGTTTTAAAGGGTAGATTCCCCTTTCTCTACTTTTTTTCACTCGATTATTTCCGAGCGTCCCATTTAGTCCCGGAGATTCTGACGTAAAATTTTGTTTGAAAATTGCATTCAACCTCTTTTTTTTGTTCTTTATCACTATCACGACCCTATAAGTTATTAATGGAAAAATAATACAGGTACATAGCAGATAGCTTTACATTTTATGCATATATTAAAAGATAGCTATTGTTTGGTAGTGACCGCCTCGCTGATTAATAGCTTCGTTGAATTTCTATATAATACCTATATTTTTAATTTTGTAAATTATGTGTATAAAGACAGAGGATTTCGTGACTAATTGTATTTTAAAAAGGCTGGCAGATTTGGTAACTAAGACAAGTCGGATGTGTTCGGTAATACGAAATGCTGGAATGCTGTCTACTAAAAAATATTTTTCCCATGCAAAGCCAATTCGAAAAAGCATGAATTATCTTTGTGAATAATGCTTCTTCAACTATGCATGTTCATAGAATTTCATTGATTCAAGACTACCACTGAAATAGGGTTCAGTGCACAATGAATATATTGTTACTCGGATGCCAGTATCGTAACAATGGACATCTACTGGATACCAGTTTATCATTCTGTAGTTTGATTGACTGTTATCATGTATCTCCAACAATGAACCAGTGATGACCGCATCATAACCTGATCAAACAAAACTGATGAAAAGACTATTCAGTT
Organism: Agrypnia vestita; assembly: GCA_016648135.1. Lineage (NCBI taxonomy): Eukaryota > Metazoa > Arthropoda > Insecta > Trichoptera > Phryganeidae > Agrypnia > Agrypnia vestita. Next base: position 108,163 of record JADDOH010023033.1, on the reverse strand, counting down.
TGCGAAATGTACCAGCGAATCTACAAGGACTGGGAATACGCTTAGATTTGTACCATGTAAATATGAGGATTATGAATAGTGTCTGTATGCTTCAAGTTCAATCTACTGGTATTAAATTTAGATTTATGTGGAAATATACTGTTCTTTTCCTTGAAATTAATTCGCACAGAATTTTAATATAAATCATAAATACATATAGGTACATAACTAGGGCAAGCAAATTTTTCAAAGTAAATCAAGGAAACTAATTAAATACCGAAATATCAGTAATTTACCGGGAAGGTGTCAAAATGTGAGTTATAATATCTTAATATCATTATATTATAATATTGTCACGAGACGTGGCTCTGGGAGGTAAATGAAAACACTAAAACAGTTTAAACTTTTTAAACAAACTTTTCTTAAATTCATAGTAACTAAATGTTTCTAGAGTATTCCAAAAACTTATTATTACACTGTTTCTTAATTTTCACTATTTCATCTGTTTTTATTGCTTCGATAACTTTCCAGAAAATTCAGTTCAACATTCGCACACAAAAACTTCTCACCTGCCGGTAGGTAATCCCTTTATTTACTATCTCTGGAATATACACGCTGGTCACACTGCGCTCGCTCCGTTGCTGCAATTGCTTCAGTTAAACGTTACCTAGACTGATATTACCGCCCTTCTATTTATACGTAAATACATGCCTTCTTCGATCTTTCGAGATTTAACGATAACTGCCTAGTCGTTTTGAAAGACTTGTGGAGCGATGGGATTACGAGAGACCCTAGATGATTCCAGAGTGTTCCGTAGTATTGTTGTCAGTATAACCGAGTGATAAATTTTGAGAAGTTTTGACAGCCTGCAACTTATTTTGGTTCTCGTAATAATATAAAACAATAAATTAAAAATTTTTTTTTTAAAAATAATAAAAAACTAATTGTTACACATTAATACTTATTTTAAAATAAGACTACTTATTATATAACTCAAAACAGTATTAAAGACATCGGCTACTTTCAAATACCATTAATTAGAACAGAGGAAATTTCAGAGGACAGTAAGAAGTATTTGTCGGAAGACGGAATAGCGGCCATGGGATGAATATTCTAAAACATTATGTATGATGCGTGATTGTCTCGAATCCCCAATGCATGTGCGCGCATTGCATTACGCCGGTGAAAATGCACGAAATTCCGGTAAACAAACGTACAACAAAATACTCAACGATCCTGCTTTCTGCATCTTGTATCTTCAGATAATATCGTACTTTAAACATATTATTAAATAAAACATTAAAAAGTTAAAATTTATCGAAATCGCTGGTACCTGTTAAGTAATTTATTTTAGCCTAATCATGCGTTTCCAGGGTTCAAGATTCAGCAGGGCTAATTAACCTAAAGAGCACCTATAATCACTAAATCTATAATAGTATAAATGCCTTCATAAAGTTAAGCTGTGATGGTCGACATAGAGATAGATTTAATAAATTTAGAAAATCTTAAAATAATAATATTCAAAAAAGCCAAGTATGGACATCAAAAATATATTTCTTCTGGTTTGAATCGTTTAAAAGTAAAAGCCTGATATATTTCTTCTCAAGATTCCATGTATTACAAGAGGCTAACAAAATATTGAATATTCAGCTATACAAGTAATATTTCTTAGGTCTTTATTATACCTTAGATATAATTCTGTGTCAAACTAAAATTGTTTATGACAATCCTAATAGACTCGACCTTGTGAGTAGGTGCGAACGAGCCTTTATTATTTATGAATCGGAACAGAAAGTCTCGCGTGTAGCGGGTGCTTTACTGTTATTTTAACGAAACGGACCAATTACAGGCGCGCTTTGCCTTCGACGGGTTGAGCCGGAGGCGACCCGTTCTGATGACTGAATGGCGAGCGCCGGCGGTGAGGTCATCGCGCATAGGATGAGTCACTGCACTAGCGTGGATTTCAGAGGTATGGTGAAATCGTTACTATAAAAGGAGCGAACACGATATACTCTGCCCCTTCAGTTCGAGACCAGACTTGCGAGCGGGAGCGCTGCCCAACAGACTACCGACGGAGCCCTGAGTTCCAGAACATCATTTGCGGACGGAGTTGCTGCCCGGACGTATGGAGGAATCTACCATTCATCAGTACCAGAGAGGATCATACCGCCACTGTGTAACAGCTAAGGAACACATTTATATTATCTATCGATTAATTATTTTCACTATTGAAATGTATTTATTTTGGGAAGATTTAAAATCGGAGCAATAATGTATAATTAATATCACGATTTCTTGTGTGATCTTGGCTCAATTCGTACGGGAATATCTCCCAAACGAATATATTTTGATGCTTGGGGATTTTCATACCATTTGTATTAACAATTGATTTTACGGAGCTCTATAAGCAGTGCGTAATAGATTCATAATATTGTCGACGCGTTATGTATTGCATAACCAGATATCAATCCAAATCGTACGAGAAATTCTTCCGAACGAATATATTTTAAAGTATGGGGATTTTCAAACTATTTTTACTAATAATTGAATACACGTAATTCTATAAGAAATGCTTAGTAGCCTTATAATAATTGTGTTGCATAAGTATTGCGCAATCCGGTCTTCAGCCAAGTCTTTATGATTTGAGTACCTCGGTACATCTGGCTTAACAAGTAGCTTCAGAATGACGAGTAAAGGACAGAATGGGGAGATCTAACTAAAGATTGGGGATATCTGGTTTGTGTTAGCCTAGCTGGCTGAGGGGTGGATGATTGCCGGCACTTGGGCGTGGAACCCGCACAAGCCCCTGCAGGGCCCCTTAAAGGCGGGGTCCTCCTTGTTGCTCGGGGTCGTCAATAAACCGACCACCTAACCTCATCTGGCGCAAACTACTTAAACCAACAAAAAGGTTCCCTTTGTCTTTGGAAGGATTTCCATGCTTGAATGCTGTAAAACCTTGATAGAAAACGTTAACTTCTATTTCGTCCTCTGTAAGAAAGACAGGGCCAGAATAAATATAAAAATCATTCACTCATATGGAATAGCTGGGATATTATAAATATGTTACTAACACTCTAACATTTGTCCAAAGTAAATGTTGCAAGATGCAGAATCGTGGGACGCCGCTCTGAAAAGGCATAATGAGATTGCACAATAATTTGTAACATCGCTGACTATGCCCGCAAAGGAGGCTAATGTCGTCATCAATTCGTACCAAAAGGGTACATGATTCTTCAAACACCGGCCTAAAAGAAAGGCGCCTCAAGACAACACACATCATCAGAAACTCGTACCAAAAGAGTACGGCCATCTCAATTATAAGCCTAAAAGAGGGGCGTCACGGGATCACATCTCGTAAAGAAGAGATAGAGTCTCGGGATGCAGTAAGTTCCGGAGGAACAAGGGGGGCCGTTTAGTCACTTAGGAAGTCGGTCACCGGGTTTAGGCGGGCGCGGAGCCTCAACCCCCCTCGGCAGAGATGCTGAGGGTTTAAAAAAAAACAAAATTTAGCATTCAAAGAAACTATTATTTTATATAAACTCACGGGCTGTTATAAAATTCCTACGAACAAACCATCCCCGAGACCTTATCTACTTATTTATAAAGAAGTTTCGCTTCAAAAATGTCGTATTTCGTAAATAGCAAATATATGTATTATTTTCTCACGCAATTAATATGAACAGGTTCATGCACGTCTAGAACGAAACCATTCAAGGTAAGAATTTGCTAATACAAAGTGTTTATAATTATTAATTTCAGTGTTATTTAATATGTGTGAATTTTTCCCTTTGCGCCGTTCGAACGATTTTACTGGTTTGTCTCAAATCGAAAATGTTTTATTTCTAATACACGAATTCTTTCTAGTGTATGTATTTTATTGTAACATAAATGTATCGATTATTAGGTTCGTTAGATGTTTTTATTACGTAATATTATGCAATTGTTTCCACACTGCTCCTATAAAAGAATTTGAAGTTATTACGATACACAACGGGGTCCTTCATCCATTAGACGAATCATGTGCCAATTCAACGACGTATTACGAATAGTATATATTGTATTTATCGAGATTTAGTCGCATTTATTATTTCTAGTGAGGTTTTTAGTATTGGTTCCAGGCGCCATTATGAGGCGGAAATAGTTCATATTCATAGCCCGACTGCAATAGGTATTTTTGTCGCGTAAGAGGTAGCACTTTTAGAAATATAACTATGTTTTATGTTTAGTCCCTGACGGACAGGATGGTATAGCTGTGGCTATTTAGGTAATATACTTAGTAAATGCAAAGGGCATTAGGTATTTTCAATATAGTATGCGAACCCAAGATGTTAGAAATATTTTAGTTAATATTTTTAGTTAATATTGCATTCAAAAGCGCAATTTTCACAGAATAATTATTTCCAGTTAATAATATATATTTTAGTTAAATGTATAGTTAGCACAGGCAGAGTATTAATATTGTATAGAATACATTATTTATAATATTTCAAGAAGGTATAATATTTTATTCCGCGATCCTTTTATAGCTACAGCGTATCTGTCGACCTCAGCCGTTGCCACCCGAGCCATACAACTATTTTCACTAACATCATACGGCAAATGACTTTATTCATTGCAATGAAATTTATATTATTTAATATTATTTGCCACGACGTATTTTTGACGGGTCACCCCATAGGATTCATCACATTGTTAGCCGCGGCCAGGAGTTGGCAAATTAATTGAATATAATAGCTAAAATTAAATATCAACTGTCGACGAGTAAGCATCGACATTTTAAATAAATTATTAATACAAAATTCATCGTTAATACTTTAGGAAGACCCTCTATCTATCTGGTTCATCACAGTGGTGCCGGTGACCAGACAGGAGCGTATTCGTTGGACTCATTTGCATAGTAAAAAAAAAAAAAAAAAAATCATTTTGGTTTAGTTAATATTATAAATGAAAGAAAATATTTGATTATAAAAGCGGTTTTATTTAAACAATCGCGGACCACGGTCCGTGACATCAAAGAAAAAAGATTGAGCATTTATGTGAACCACGTACTGAGATTTGTAGACAAACGTGATACTAGGTATTAGAAATTTCTTTAGGTTGTTTGTCATATAGATAGTTGGCATTTTTATTATTTAATATTTTGTGAACGAAAATTATTGTAGTAATTTTGGTCCTTGTGATATATTAGTTCGATTTTGGAATGCCTGTTTCTTTGTAAAAGTATTGCTCCATTTTATAGAATATGTGATTTATTTCATATCTCATTCATTTTATGTGGTTTGAATTCAAATGATTCACATTTGAAAAATATTTTAATAATTGTTTGAATGCGATCTCACAAGTAAGCCACCGTCACAATCTAAAAAAGACCATCGGGATTTGCGGATCGCAGTATAACAAATATGTAATTAGGATTCAAACGATTCACGTTTGAAAGGTTTTAATTGTTGCATTTGTTTTCTCGCAAGTATACCACTGTCACGGCCTAGGCCATCGGGATTTGCGAATCGCAGTGTAGCAGGTATGTAGTTGTGATTCAAACGAATCACATTTGAAAGGTTTTAATTGTTGCATTTGTTTTTCGCAAGTATACCACTGTCACGGCCTAGGCCGTCGGGATTTGCGAGCGCTGTGTAATGGGAGAACGCGCGACGACACGGCTCCCCATACAGTACCCTCCGGGTCATGTTTCGCCCGACCGCGTGAGTTCGTGAATAGACCCGAGACGTTTGAGCGTTTAAGGTTTAACAAATTCGACCTTCGCGTTCGGGCTAGTACGAAAAGACAGTTAGCTACGCCGAACGGATTCGCACGGCGCCCGAAATGCAAAAATATACACCTGTATTACGGGCAGATCACCGCGACAGATTTCAGCGCGCGCCACGGAGGGTTTATGATAGCTTAAAATTCGGTTTTAATTTAATTTCTTATATTAATATAAACTAATAATTAACCCACGCTAGATAAAATCTGTTCAGTGGCAAATATTTTCGCTTACGAGTTATGCAATAGTAATTAATAATAATAGCAGAAAATATAAAAGTAAAAATAAATATAAAAACCGGATAACAATTTAGTAGAAAATATAAACACGAGAATATATGAATCTAAAAGAAAAGAAGATATAAAAACGAAAACTTTTAGTATACGGGTACACAGGAATTATATTAAACGGATTTTGCCATGTGAACATTTGATATATATTTTATTTTATAAAAAAAATTATAAATCCGATGTTTTATAATATTTACTTTTCTCTTTCGGTTATGTACTTTTATGATACAAATGCGAAAAATATTTTAATAATTATCCGTCTGGTTTCATAATTAAAAATTAATATAAATTAATTTTAATTAAATTAAGGTTAATGTAAATTAAATAAATCCACACTTGTTATATATTTGTCTTATGGATATTAAAAAGGGTTTCTATATTTGAAAAAAAAAAGATCTTTAAATTCAGCTAAATTTTTACAGATAATAATTACACAAAAAATTTATTGATTATAGTATTCTTACAAATCTACTTATATTATTTGATAACTTTCACGTGCATGTTTCGGAGATACCTTTTTATCGTCAAGGTGTTATATTAAAAATTGTCCTAAAAAAATAAAATGTCAATCTACAATGTTGCTGAATTAATTGAAAAAAAATAATAATTTCCTTCATTGATTTATTATGGTTCTTAATTATTCTAATTATCTAAATGTGTTCTTAATTGTTATACACAGTTATATACGGTTCTGGTTATTCAAACTAATTATAATTTCTTTGTTGTATGCAGGATTGATAGACTTGTTCGTAATATAAACACAGACTCGTATTGTTGCACGAAATAATTATTTGAGTTTCTTGTTTTGATCTAAAATTATTTTGATTTGAATTACAAGAATAAAATTACTTCCATTTTTATTTACAAGACGGCCTGGCATATGAATTAAAATGGTCATACTACCGCCATCTAGCGGAAATCAGAGAAAGTTTTGAGCCTTCGCTAGTATTAGTCTGTAGGAAGCGGTAACAGGAGGGCGCAATATATATTCTCTTAGTAACAAATAATTAAAATTGGACTTGTTTTTTTTATATATATTCCTTTGTTTCGCTTCATTGCAACGTTAATTGAAATTGTTTTATCTTCATTAATAAATATTATATTATAATATACGTTGATATAGCGTATTTATAGGCAGAATAGAAATAAACATCAGCTTATTTGACTACAGAGATGAGATATGGTAGACGGACAGTTGGCTTCTTTAATGATCATAGGGTTCGCATGCGGGGTTGATAATGGTTAAATGTTTACATCTCACTACTTCAAATTTCGTACGTATCTATATTGGGGTTGTTTTGGTTTTGGGCGCAATCTTCTTGGAAATAATACAAAAGTAAATCCGGAATTAACGATATGTGAGTTTCTTCAAGTTTTGAGAAGTCGTAACGCTATGATTGATTAAGCATTTATTGTTTTTACTATACATTGGGTGTATGTAGAAATCCTGTTGAATAGTGATAAAATAAAATAAAAAATCAATTTTTCAGGAGAGCTTTTGAATTCTTCTGGAACATTTTGAAAAAAAAAAAAAATTGAAAATAGATTTTTAGTAGATTAAATAATAGTAGCATAACGAAATCATTGGCTTCATTCACCTTCATGCGTCGTCGTGACCATTACTTTTAGATTAGGGTAGGAAGATTAGTCGTTTGGATCTTGAATGGATTCCAGTCGTATAGCAAACCGAATTATACGTTAGGAATTCTTGATTCAGTTACACACATACATCTTCTGTGGATATCAGTGTTGGTGATGACTACTACAGCTAGTACAGATATTAGGGTTTACCTCTTCTGATTTGTAACAGTGTACTTCGTTAAACATGTTCGCGTTGTTAAAGGAAAACTTTAAAATTTTATAATGTTGAATATACTTGAGATTCTTTCATCAGCGGGGGGAAATATGGGGATGAATACATATAAGTAGAAGTTGTTTTAGGTTTTCAATAAGTTTTGGGAGGAATAATATTACAGTTATACGGAGGAGTCGCGCCTGATTATTTGACAAACGCTTAACAATTTGGGGGAAGACAGGTTAGTAAGGAATAGTTATGGGAAACTTTTCTAGACATCTGGATCCACTTCTTCTACAAACATGCGTCGTCTTTAGATATCACTCTTGAGGGTTGGCTGGAAAGTTAATTGAGACGGATAATAGTTATATATACTTTTACGTTCTACAATTATCGACGAGGTTGTTCCTACCCTTTTCTTCCTCTTCTTCTTCTTCGTCTTCTTGTTATTCGTATATGCTATCGGTTATATATATATTTTCTTTCCCCCTTTTATGTATACTGACATCAACAGCGTCTTCTTCTTCTTCGGTACGAAGGTTTTTTTTAATTGGTTATGTTCACTCTAGTCTTCTTCTTCTTTGAATACGTACCGTTTATGCTTTACTTTTCAAATACCTTCTCTTCTATAAATAGCAATTATTACAATACTTTGCAACTACTTTTTCGTCTTATGGTATATCTTTCGACTGCTTCTCTACTTTCTTCTTCTTCTTCTTTTTCTATTACTACATTCATTTCGTCTTCTTCCATTTATCTTATACTTTTCGACTGTTTTTCTACGTCTTTTCTTCGTCTTCTCTTCTTCTTTACCTTTTCTTCTTCTTCTTCTTTTCCTTTTACTACATTCTTTTCTTCTTCTTCTTCTTTTCTTCTTCTTTCTTCTCTCTTCTTTCTTCTTCTTCTTTTTGCTATTCTCTTATTTCTTCTTTACTATTCGCTTCTCCACTTTCTTCTTCTTCTTTTTCTCCTATAACTACATTCATTTCGTCTTCTTCCGTTTATCTTATACTTATCAACTGTTTTACTTCGTCTTCTCTTCATCTTCTTCTTCTTCTTTTCCTATAACTACATTCATGACTTCTTCTTCCGTTTATCTTATAATTTTCGAATGTTTTTCTACGTCTTTTCTTCATCTTCTTTTGTCCTTTACCTACTACTACATTCGCGTCTTCTTCTAATTTTATAACTTTCGACTTCTTCTTCGTCTTTATCTATTACTACACTCGGTTGTGACTTTTCTTCTTTATCTTATGCCTTTCAATGGATTCATTTTCTTCTTCTTCTGTTGTCATCCACTACTTTTGCGGCTTCTTCTTCTTCTTCTTCTTCTTCATCATATTACACCAATAATAAATTATGGCAGTCATTACAGTATACGTGGAATATTGAGGACAATTGGCTGATTCTACATAATAGGAAATGTACTGCGCATATGTATAAGGTTCATAACACAGGTGGGGTACTAGAGTTCATTTTGTCGCGGTTTGCAATCATAGTAGGAATATGCGGTTGACCATTCACTCGACTAAAACAGGACTATACGAGTTTCAGATAGAAGAGGTTGTATAGTTTGGGGGAAGGGGGAATAAGAATTGTATTACAAGATGGTGAACACTTGTCGGGGTACACCATGGTAGGATAGCAAGGAATAGTTATTGGAAACCTTCTTGACAACTGGGTTATGGTTGAAGCTCTACTTCTTTAACAAATATGCATCGTCTTTGGGCATCTCTTTTGAGGGTTAGCTGGACAGTTAGTTGAAACGACGCCCAACGGTTATTGAAGGGACTTGTCCATTTGCGACTAGTCATTAGAAAATTTGGAGGCGGACTGCACTTTTTCTTTTTAGAGTGGATAGCAAGTATCATCGTCATCATGTTTACTCACGTACAGGACATATTGAGATCGAGGGGTTCGCTCTATATATTAGGAAGCTGGTTGTTAAGTTCATATGAATAGGTTGTACATTAATTCGTAGGTTAACATAATTCTGGAACTTCAGATTTATCGTAGCTCGCATTTCATAGGAGAAATATACAGTTAATATTTACTCGGTTGAGTTGGTTTGTATAGCTTGAAGGGGATGTGGGGAGTGTTAGTGGGAGTATATTCTGGGGGAAGGGAGGTATATGCTGGGGAAAGTAGTATAGAGTTGCGAGGTGGTGAACACTAGGAGTGTACCATTGTAAGGGAAGCAAGGAGGATAACAAAGTGGGGGAAGGGGCGTTCCTTTTAAGTGTTGATAACAGGATGGAGCTTGAGTGGTTAGCAGACACAATGATGAGATTACTGAGGCATTCAATCGATTATGAAGAATCGAACCTTTTCAGTCAATTGAATAAATTAGATACAGACCCTTTTGCTTTCAAATCTTATATTTATATTAGTTGTACACTTTTCATTTGAATGACAGGCAGATGGTTTACAGTAGCTTTAAATACGCAAAGAAGGTTCCATTGAAAAAGAATTCGACCCTAATAGAAATATAGTACGCGGAGAAAGGAAAGAACAACGATTAATTTTCCAAGGAATTTTAGAAACTCTTGATAAGTATCACGAAATATACTATCCTGTTGGGTTATTTAGCAGATAGGCTCGATCTGATAGATCATTCCTCTCTCTAAATAAGGGGGAAGCTGTGATGGTCGACATAGAGATAGATTTAATAAATTTAGAAAATCTTAAAATAATAATATTCAAAAAAGCCAAGTATGGACATCAAAAATATATTTCTTCTGGTTTGAATCGTTTAAAAGTAAAAGCCTGATATATTTCTTCTCAAGATTCCATGTATTACAAGAGGCTAACAAAATATTGAATATTCAGCTATACAAATAATATTTCTTAGGTCTTTATTATACCATAGATATAATTCTGTGTTAAATTAATATTGTTTGCCAATCCTAATAGACTCGACCTTGTGAGTAGGTGCGAACGAGCCTTTATTATTTATGAATCGGAACAGCAAGTCTCGCGTGTAGCGGGTGCTTTACTGTTATTTTAACGAAACGGACCAATCACAGGCGCGCTTTGCCTTCGACGGGTTGAGCCGGAGGCGACCGTCCTGATGACTGAATGGCGAGCGCCGGCGGTGAGGTCATCGCGCATAGGATGAGTCACTGCACTAGCGTGGATTTCAGAGGTATGGTGAAATCGTTACTATAAAAGGAGCGAACACGATATACTCTGCCCCTTCAGTTCGAGACCAGACTTGCGAGCGGGAGCGCTGCCCAACAGACTACCGACGGAGCCCTGAGTTCCAGAACAGCATTTGCGGACGGAGTTGCTGCCCGGACGTATGGAGGAATCTACCATTCATCAGTACCAGAGAGGATCATACCGCCACTGTGTAACAGCTAAGGAACACATTTATATTATCTATCGATTAATTATTTTCACTATTGAAATGTATTTATTTTGGGAAGATTTAAAATCGGAGCAATAATGTATAATTAATATCACGATTTCTTGTGTGATCTTGGCTCAATTCGTACGGGAATATCTCCCAAACGAATATATTTTGATGCATGGGGATTTTCATACCATTTGTATTAACAATTGATTTTACGGAGCTCTATAAGCAGTGCTTAATAGATTCATAATATTGTCGACGCGTTATGTATTGCATAACCAGATATCAATCCAAATCGTACGAGAAATTCTTCCGAACGAATATATTTTAAAGTATGGGGATTTTCAAACTATTTTTACTAATAATTGAATACACGTAATTCTATAAGAAATGCTTAGTAGCCTTATAATAATTGTGTTGCATAAGTATTGCGCAATCCGGTCTTCAGCCAAGTCTTTATGATTTGAGTACCTCGGTACATCTGGCTTAACAAGTAGCTTCAGAATGACGAGTAAAGGACAGAATGGGGAGATCTAACTAAAGATTGGGGATATCTGGTTTGTGATGGCCTAGCTGGTTGGGGCGTAGATGCTTGCCGGCACTTGGGCGTGGAACCCGCACAAGCCCCTGCAGGGTCCCTTAAAGGCGGGGCCCTCCTTGTTGCTCGGGGTCGTCAATAAACCGACCTCTTTCCTCACCAGGCGCAGGGCCACATAACCCACAAAAGGTTCCCTTTGTCTTTGGAAGGATTTTCATGCCTGAATGCTGTAAAACCTTGATAGAAAACGTTAACTTCTATTTCGTCCTCTGTAAGAAAGACAGGGCCAGAATAAATATAAAAATCATTCACTCATATGGAATAGCTGGGATATTATAAATATGTTACTAACACTCTAACATTTGTCCAAAGTAAATGTTGCAAGATGCAGAATCGTGGGACGCCATTCTGAAAAGGCATAATGAGATTGCACAATAATTTGTAACATCGCTGACTATGCCCGCAAAGGAGGCTAATGTCGTCATCAATTCGTACCAAAAGAGTACATGATTCTTCAAACACCGGCCTAAAAGAAAGGCGCCTCAAGACAACACACATCATCAGAAACTCGTACCAAAAGAGTACGGCCTTCTCAATTATAAGCCTAAAAGAAAGGGCGTCACGGGATCACATCTCGTAAAGAAGAGATAGAGTCTCGGGATGCAGTAAGTTCCGGAGGAACAAGGGGGGCCGTTTAGTCACTTAGGAAGTCGGCCACCGGGTCTAGGCGGGCGCGGGGCCTAAACCCCTCTCAGCAGAGATGCTGAGGGTTTAAAAAACCAAAACTTAGCATTCAAAGAAACTATTATTTCATATAAACTCACGGGCTGTTGTAGAATCCTTTCGAACAAACCATCCCCGAGACCTTATCTACTTATTTATAAAGAAGTTTCGCTTCAAAATGTTGGTTTCGTAGATAGAAAATATATGTATTATTTTCCCATGGAATTAATATGAACAGGTTCATGCACGTCTAGGACGAAACCATTCAAGGTAAGAATTTGCTAATACAAAGTGTTTATAATTATTAATTTCAGTGTTATTTAATATGTGTGAATTTTTCCCTTTGCAACGTTCGAACAATTCTACTGGTTTGTCCCCAAACGGAAATGTTTTATTTCTAATACACGAATTCTTCTGGTGAACATATTTTATTGTAACATAAATGTATAGATTATTAGGTTCGTTAGATGTTTTTATTACGTAATATTATGCAATTGTTTCCACACTGCTCCTATAAAAGAATTTGAAGTTATTACGATACACAACGGGGTCCTTCATCCATTAGACGAATCATGTGCCAATTCAACGACGTATTACGAATAGTATATATTGTATTTATCGAGATTTAGTCGCATTTATTATTTCTAGTGAGGTTTTTAGTATTGGTTCCAGGCGCCATTATGAGGCGGAAATAGTTCATATTCATAGCCCGACTGCAATAGGTATTTTTGTCGCGTAAGAGGTAGCACTTTTAGGAATATAACTGTGTTTTATGTTTCGTCCCTGACGGACAGGATGGTATAGCTGTGGCTATTTAGGTAATATACTTAGTAAATGCAAAGGGCATTAGGTATTTTCAATATAGTATGCGAACCCAAGATGTTAGAAATATTTTCAGTTAATACGTATTTTTAGTTAATTTATCGTATAGAATAATTTCTGATAGTATAGAACATTATTTCATATGAAAAGTTGAATTTTAGTAGTAGTAATATTTCTGTATTGAATATTTAATTTTTTAACAACTGTATCGCTACATCATATGGTTGAAGTCGACCGGTTGCATCCTGTCGCTCAATCACGCGCGCTCACATATAAGATCGGAATGAAAAATATAATAATAAATACTACTCGCGTCAATTATTTTACGACTGTATAAAATCTCTGACAGAAAACATCTCTAGAAAATACCGTCATTTGACGAGGATCCTCTATCATGCGGGATCATCACGTTGGGCTTACCGTGACCAGGAGAACGATTTATATTGAAATACAATAAAATGCTTTATAATATTAATTTAACATCATTTCGACATTAAATACAGTCTGCTCGATTTGATTAGGATACCCTCTATCTATCAGGATCATCACAGTGTGTTAGCGCATGAATGAGAAAGAAAGTGTTGGCGGCGTAAAAAGAGATGGTGGCTGCGAAAAAGGTGGCATATCCGGGATAACCAGGTAACCAACCTAGGCACAAGTGATGTGGCGTTCTGTCCTCTCTGAGTAAGATGTTAAGTTAGTAAGCTATCGTTAACACGATACTACTACTTATGTATTATTTTACTAAGATATTCATGATGTTAATATTATAACACTAACAGCTGAACTATCCATTTGTTGTGGATTTTTACAACTTTACCGATTAATCAAAAGTGTCAAAACAATAAATTTAACCATATACAAGTAAATAATATTTATTTCATTTTTTTGCAGTATTCTCGTTTTTATTACAAATAACGTTTATATCCTGTGGCTAAATTTGTTTCCAATTATATTTCTACACAATATAATTTAATCTAACTAATGTTTATTTAAGACCCGCCTTGTCATGGAAGATGTAACTGCATATAACATACATATTTTGAATAATTACTTACCTGCAGTAGAGTAGAATAAGTGATCCTAGTTTAAAATATCTGAGGTTAAAAAAAATAATTATTTGTAGATATATTTTTTATTTATATACTAGCGTACCCGTTTGCAAACCGATGGGTGCAAATTTAGACTGGCGGCAGACTTACTGTTGGTTAATTAAAGAAGAAGAAGAAGAATATTGTAAGATTTATAAAATGAACACATATAGGGAGGAAAACATGAAAGTGAAAATGATGATGATGATAGCTTGCCCGCTCCGCTATGGAAGCGTACTAGCCTGGCAGCAAAAACAATTTTTTTATGAAATATATTTAGCTTGAATGAGTATAAATGAAATGGTGATGATAATAGCATGCCCGCTATTATCCTACAGGAGCAAATGTAACTTTCAGAAGAAATGTTTTAAAATTAATATTTTTATTATATTATTTTTTGAAGAACGTAACCTAACTTCCTAACATAACTTTTCCTTATCGAAACTGACCTAAGGCTTAGGTACATACCTAACCTAACCTAACCCAACCTTCTTCCTTTGAAATTATTCTTTGACCTTGTGTGGTGCATGTTATTGGTACATCATTATGTAACTTTTGCTTTGTAATCTTAATAAATTCTATGCATCAATATATATATATAAAAAAAAAAAAATGTATGATATCTTGTGTTTTGTTTTTCGCGTCGATCCATATTTCCAGCCAGACTCGCGTGGACCGTTCAAGAGATTTAGATATCCTATAATTCTTTCTGATCCTACCAACTCATAACAATATTATTACCTGAATATTTTTGACTTATAATTAGGTAGGCATCTACTTGTAAAGTCTTTTAAACCAGCTCTGTTCCCATCTGTATACCACCTACCGTAAGCCAAATTTGCAATATTATTGCGTATCGAAATGATGAGATTTTGTTAACCTTATTGAAGAATCCACATACTATATATATTATTATGCACAAGCATAATATAGCGTAATATAGGCATAATATGGTGTATGGGTTGGATTTCTATATTAAATTTAGATATTTAATAAATCTTTCATTTGTCTGAAATTTTTAATTTAGGTTTTTACTGCGTTTACGATATTATACCACTCGTGTAGTTTGTAACATGTTATTTCCCTAATTGACATAAATGTTTTGACACTATGTTTTAATATCACTCTAGTACTCAAATATGAAAACATAATTACGCTAATCCATTACACAGATTAAAATTAATACATTTTTGTATTTTCAAAAATGCCCAGCCATTTGTTTACGCACATGATGAATAGCTTGTCAGCATAAAAGTTGATGCGTCATAATTCTTTGTCACATTTAAAAAAAGTCCACAAAACGATCATTTATTTTTTAAAGTCTTAATGTAATTGATTCACGATTTTGATGAAAACCGCTTGGAATGTGACGCGATACGACAAATAAATTAATCACGTCTATCATACGAGCGTCTTTTTCTTTTCGTACTTTATACATTTAACGAATTTCAAAGGACAGGAAAGATAAACGCTGTCCATATCAGTTCTTCAGAATCTTTAGCCGTGATGTTGGCTTCAGGAATGATGATGAGGTTTAAATAAAATATATCGATAAATAATTATCCTCAATGATAATAGTTGCCACAACATCTTTGTACATCAGAACTCATTAAAATGTTCGCGATCCAGAAATCACTTGAAAAATCGAATGAAAAAAACAATGTCGCTCGCTGATCGTCTCAAAGTTTAAAAAATACTTTAGAAACTGGGCCATAACATCTAAGTCACTTCTGAATACCAGACCAATAGCTTGGAAAGTCAAGCATAAAGCAACAATGCTGTCAGAGACATATCTTTTAGGACTTCGAAACTCGTTTAAATACAGATCAAAATAATCGAATAGACAAAAGCCCTTTAAGAAAAAAATGATGTTGATGATTGTTTATAATACCATCAACTCTGTCTATCTAGGTTTTTTTTTTACCATTCTTCTTAATATGCGAATTCCAAGCGATGTTATCTTCTCACTTTTTTAGTAATAATAATATAAAACTAATGTGCCATATCTTTTCTTGTACATTTTCATCCAATTCTCTATTATTTTAAAGATAATAAACAAACTGATTCTGTTTCCGAATATGATTCTTGATCATCTGACACTTCTAACATAATTTCTATATTACTGTCTCTCATTTTGATAGGCCCAAATTAGTTTTACAACCGTGAACTAAAGAATGCGTTGTTAGACTGAGAGAATAATATAATCAAAGACAGATTATCATACTGTTGTTTTTGTATCACTAGCAATGTAAGTAGAATTACAAAAGCTACACGAACATGATACTATAAACAAATCGGAACTAATTACCTCAATTCTAATGAAGGATAAGATGTTTTGTGCGTTAAAAATTAACTTGTTATTACATGTGGGTCAAACTTGACCCGAAGGCCGTTAGAGTAAAAAAGTTCATTCGCACAATAACATAAGTTTAAAAAAAAAGATTAATATGAAAATAAGCTTAAGACAGCGATTAAATAAAAGTCATAAAATATCAATATTTAAAAACCGTTATTTTTCGAGAAAATTGCTCATTCATCCCAAAATGGGTCAAAATTGACCCGAGGACCTTACGAAGGTTAACCACCGTTTTAGAGCTGCCTAGTTATTATCAGTAAGGTGGCCAGATCGTAGATTTTCTTTTATACACCCTTTTGCCACTTCAAGCTTTCCACACAGTGTCTACCTGACCGGATGCTCTGGACGGAAATAAATAGGATTTACTTTATTTCTTTGTGGATATTTTAAAACCTTTAACAACAAAAAGTATTCTCAAGGAAAAGTAGTTTCCTTAGTAGTACTTTAATAAACACAAGTATAAATAACATAGTTTATCTTATTGGCGGATTCGGTGTTTACATTGTAGAAATTCATAAATATAGATTATTGAAAATATTATATTATATTTACTAAGTTATCTCTCGAGTTTTATAATATTAAATTGCGTATTATACTAATACTAACCTGGGCGCGTTACTCCTAAATTCAGAACCAAAAATAAATAATTTGGAAAAAAGCGGAGTTCACGAAATTTTATGCGCTGATTGCAATAGTAAATCATCGGTCAAACTTCTAGAAATATTAACATTAGACTAAAATTACATCTTTGTTGTCTAACTTACAATAATTTTTCTGAATTTCCGAATCACATCATTGAGAGCAATAATTTTTTTCATTCATGTACTATTAAACTTCTCCATCCCGTTGCACGTCAAGGTAATAAAACGAATGATTTCTAAAGTTTTGAAATTAAAAACCAAAAATTAACTCATGTATAAATTTACTTTACAACATTACCTTTATTAACTCTTCTCTCCTTCTCTCAATATTCCCATTACAACCTCAACCACCCATACACCAGTAAATTCGGCTCATTTTTAGTACCTAAACTATTTATTTTTGAACTTAATTATTAAATTAATCGAAGAACATGGTCCATATAACAAATCCATCTGAAAATAAGCATTTTCGATATAATTGATTTAATAAACTTAAGCAATGTAATTTTATCTAACCAAAACAATCGTAAACCTAAATTAGCGAATTTTATCTAAAAAAAATGCTTAATTAAAAAAATTTCGTCATGTAAATCTTGTATCTATCTTGTCTATGATTTACCTTTTTCTTCAGATATTGCCTATGAAATGTCAAAATAAACGGGAAAATTTTCGAAAAAAGTGTAATATTTTATCTAATACTTTTTTAAGCGACAGTTCTCATTATTTTTGCAATCAGGGCATTCAATTATATTAAAGATACTTGCCCTCAGAAGAATCTGTTATACGTACCATATTCTTGGATTTAGCATTGATACTTCACTAGTCAATGAGACTAGTAGTGAAAAAAAAAAATATTATAAAACTCAGTTAGAGATAACATAGTTTGCATATTTTATATAATCTAACATATTTAATGTTCTCATGCAATTTAATGATCATTATTTCGCTGTATTTAATGGACTTTATGTTTTTCTCTCTTCAGTTTTCACTTTCATATACAGTGTTGGTAACAGAACTTCACGAAGCATCGCTAATCTTGATAGAGTTCCGCTCTCATTCACATTACAAGGACCACTGCTTTTGTTAACTTTAACTAAGGAAAAGATTTTGTGCATTCCCAAAGTACAAGAACTCTTTACGTATTCTAAACATTCATCCTGTCCATTATTTCGTGTGTAAACGTGGTTTGGAACAAATACACCTACTGGGCTTTCAGTGTACTTCTATAAAATTCGCAGACCCTTTTTAAAATACACCCTCAAAATAATAGTTTACTTGCAATATGTCAGATTGTGTTTAAGTTTTTTAATCCCTTTTCGGTTCAAATTATAGCGTAACAATGTTTAAATATGAAAAATAACAAATATATCTTTTAGCTGAACTAAAAATACACATAAAAGAGGAAGCTTTATATAATTCTTATACTTTTTGGAAAAAAATAATTTGTACAAAAATATTTTTTTCACAACTATGTTTAATTTAAAAATCACATCACACAACACTTTCATACATGTGTGGGGTATAAAATCAAAGGTATTCAAAAAAAAAGTGTATAATGTGTAAATGATACTATAAATAAATTATACTAGGGCTTAGCAAAGACGCGAATAAACGTTCCGTAATTTTTGACGGGTTACGGCTAGTACATAAATAAAATTTAGAATTCAGGACATTTTTTATTAGTTATCCACGATGACTGCATTAAATTTTTTTTGGATATTGCTGCCTTTGTTTTCATACCCCAATATATTCTACGGACACTGGATTCTTATTGGACATATGGCCAATAAGAATCTGTCAAAGGAAGAAAGACTAGCGGTACATAATGGCGTTCTAGTGCCAACCCTTATGTATGGAAGTGAAGCCTGGAATTGGCAAAAGAGGAATGAAAGTAGACTGAATGCGGTGGAAATGCGGTCACTAAGACGCTTGTGTGGAAAATCTTTGGTCGATAGAGTGAGGAATGAACAAATTAGAAGTGAATGCAATGCTGGCTGTAGTGTGGTAGATAGAATAAAGAAAGGAGTGCTGAGATGGTTTGATCATGTGGATCGTATGAACGTGGAAAGGATGGTTAAGAAAATATACGAGGCGAGTGTTGAAGGCAACAGGAATAAAGGGCGTCCGCGAAAGACCTGGCACGATCAGATACTACAAGTATTTGAGAATGGCCCTGTTAAAAGCCGCAACAACCGTAGAACGTGTATGAGAAGATGTATGAATGTGGCCGAAGCAAAAGTGATGTGCCAGGATAGAATAGTGTGGCGTTCAATCCTCTCTGCCTACCCCTGCGGGGAAACGGCGTGATGGTTAGTTAGTTAGTTAGACACTGGAAGATTCCTTCGAAAGGCACCAATTCGGTCAACATTATCACAACCTCCTTAAATTATTAATCTGTGGAAACTTGTAAGATGGTTCTCATTACATTTAATACCAGTATATACCTGAGCTTTTTTTCACTGTTCTTCCAAGCTTATATACGATTCACATGTTTTACCGGTTGAATAACTGATTAAGCATTTATTTTCCATCTGGTACTGAATTATGAATCCCATTATTCATGACGCCACGGGATAGTTTGAGAATATTGCTTGGATAAGAGGAACATTCATCATTTTTCAAATTGCCCAGAACATCTTTCCTCCTATAAAAGTTTCTGCTAAGTTTAGAATTTATGAGACACACGTGTACATATTACTGACGTATATCTTTACAACCATTTCAATCATTTTCAAAATGCTAATAATATTTTACGTTTTATCATAATTTTTTTGGGCCTTTCTTAACTGCGCTATATAACAAAACAGAAGAAAAATGTGTTGACACGTGCAGCCGATGAGGTTAAAGTATTTTTGGATAATTATTTATTTTTTCAAGTATATTTTGGTAATTTTGTCAAACCTGCAATGCATTGTACCTGTAATAAGAATTGTTATTGGTTTAATGTCACTCAGGAAACCGCCAACTTAACTCGTGAGTCGTAACTTTACATATCTATTGCATTCTGCGAAAATATTCAATTGCGTGATGCGCTCGCTTTTCATTGCATCCTTAAATTTTCACCTTCAAGAAATTGCATCTTCAGAAGTATTTCTTAAAAAAAAAAACAATTTCTAAATATTTCACCGTTGATAGATCTTTTGCATTACAATTGTATTTTCTTCTTGTAATTTTGCCCTTTTCTCAAGTCTCTCGTATTAACCTTTCCCTCACTGCCTACTCCACCCTCCGGGACGTCTCCGGCCCAAAGGAGCCGCTAAGGCAGAGTGTCCCTTTATGTGGCGTTACAAAAAATACGACCTCATATAAAAGGTTAAATCTAACGAATACCATTAAATATGTGGAATTGCTGAAATATAATCTGATTCTTTTATATGTGTGTCCAAAATTAAAAATAAGTTAATTTTGAGGTTAAAAAAAAGTCATATAGTTGCGGGGTCGTAGCAGTGGGAGACAAATAAACACGAATAATTATTAAATATTTTTTTGTATACCGAATTCCCTGAACACGAAATCAACAATTCCAAAAATTTACTCGATACATAAATTAAATGCAGCGCAGTTCCATAATTCACACAAATTTTGCACTAATCACCTGTCTGTGGTACACTTTATACTCTTCTTTCCAGAATATTCGCATGGCTGCGCTCACAGTTATTCTGTGTTGAACGCCCGTAGGTACTCTTCTTATTTATCGTTGGGTAACGTTATTAAGGCATATTATTGCTTGTTTTTATGGAATTGCTAAACTGTCACAATAAACAATCTATGTAGTGATTATGTCACCCTTTATATACTCTGTCATTTTGCGAACATTTGGGTATGATCGACTGACTTCTAATCCCTTCTAATTATATCTACGTTACTGTAAAATGCTGGAAATTCATCGATTACGTGTAATTCTTTCTATTTCTACAGTCGTATCGTGACACGACCTACATAAATTATCTTACAATTTTTTTTTACATTTATAAGAAAAAGCCGAAAAAAACAACACCATTTATGTAAGATATTTTTAAGTAATTCAAAATCGATATGTCACAATTTCAATGTTAAACCATTTTATTTTAATAAATGAAAATTCAAAGCAATTGAAAAATATCGAGTGGTTCTTAAATTTGTCTTAATCATGGATCACCAAAATAAATAGACAAAAGATAACTAATGTAAATTTGTTATTTTTTGTCTATTTATGTCTTGTTTAAAAAAAATTCAAGCTTGTAAATTTTTAAACGATTATGAAAAGATTAAACTACAGACAACAAAAATGTATAGACAAGAACTAACATAAAATTCTTGTACACAGTCGGGTTCCACGGCTAGTTCTAGTACGTTGGACTTCTTTTAAAAAATATAACAAGCTTTGATATTTTGAAATAATTATGAAATAGTCATTCTTAACATTCTTAAAAGTATAATGCTAATTACAAAAATACAATTTTTACTCGAAGAGACTCGGTTTGGAATTTTTTTTTAACAAGTGAATTTATTTATACTGTGGAGAGCCGCTTCGAGTCTAGCCCCTCGAGCGTGCGAAAGCAACCAATCACCTCTCAAGGCAAACATCACCATCGCCACCAATGAGAGGCCGCCACGGCCGACGAGATACCGGCCACCCGCAGTGCGAGCAGACACTCTTTCGCCGACGTCCGTAGCCGTTGCCAGCATCAACTGTACTATACGAAAAAGCCTATTGTAACCTTTCTCATTAATAAACCGCCAGTTGTATGTCACGAGTATTTCTTGATATCCTGTATCTCTATCTGTCCTACAGTTACTTATCACATACACCCTCACGCAGTAAACGCGAGCACATTCAAACAATACATATAGCATGCCTTAAGCGTCACATGTGCTTAACAAGATTCGTATCTCTAACAGATGGACATGATTCTTCGTTCATATCACGCACGCATACCATCTCTTGACAATACACAATTCTGCTAAAATAAGCTTCAACCCGGCGGGAGGTGCATCAAAAAAAATACACAAAGAGGCGCTACAGGGTAAAAATTACCCACCAAGAAAGTACCTCATAAATGTATACATATTATATTTTTAGTGATTCTAACTATTTTATTTATATATTTCCTTTATTTTTTATAAATAAAACAGGTCTTTACTGAAAAATTATAGTTACTAATAATAAGGGTGACTATAATTTGTGCTTTAAATCGCAACCTTGTTTTTTCTCTTAGTTGTTATTAGGAACTATTTTTCAAAAACATTTTAAAGTACAAGTGTGTCATACTTGTACATAAGATATAATAATATTATTGACTCTTGGCTTCAAAACGGACAAAATAAAAACAATTGGAACTTTGTGTAACAAAAATCAATAAAAAACTCGAATCAAGAACTAAGAACTATCTAAATATGCTAATTATTTGTGTTCTTGGTATTGTTGTGCCTCCTTTATCGCTGGTCTCTCATTTCCAACAACCAATTCTATGCTTTTTTTATTTCTTTTAGCAAGTTGGTAACTAGTTGCCTCTCCCTGGCTAGAGGTAAAATAAGCGATAAGGCGAGTTCTTTTTTGCAGTCTCTACAAGGAGCTTTGGCCAGTAGTATCTTTGTTTGGTTTGACGATGACATAAGCATTGATGCCTGCAATATTCATGAAACAGAAGAGTCATAAAATAGTATGATTATAGTCAAAAAAGTGTAACACAAACCGTCGCTACTGGGTAAAAAAATACCCATACTCACTTTAGACATGTGTCCCGGTCGCGCCGCACGGGCAAACAGATCGGCGCTTCGCGCACACCTCACCACTCCCACCCTCCAGAGGTACCTAGGCCGCCGTAGGCGTGCGGCAACTGTCGAAGAAATATTAGCCTATGAATCACGTTCTGGGTATTTTTTACCTAGTGGCACCTCCCGCCGGGTTAACTGCAGTATTTATACAGGGTTATTTGTAAAACATTACTAACCTTGCAGGCTGTACTCCTGCCTTGTTTATGAGTCGAAAATGTTCAAGCTATCATGACCTAATATCAATAGTTATGGAGATATGCGACGTCAAAGTTGTAAAACGTTGGACTATCATTGCAGTAACTAATATCAATTACAAAAAATTCATTTGTTTCAATACAAGCTAAATAAAATGATTAAAGCCTTGAAAAAATTCCAATTGGAATTCGAAGGTTTTTATTTTTTTATTTGACTTGAATTTCATACTCGATATAAGTTACTGCATTGATAGTCCAACGTTTTACAAAAAATAAGTCAGAAATATTGAAAAAAAAGGCAAACTTTGATGTAGCATAACTCCTTAACTATTGATAGGTCATAATATCTTGAACATTTTCGGCTCATAATCAAGGCAGGAGTATAGTCCTGCGAGGTTTTTAATGTTTTCCAATAACCCTGTATAATAACGAGAAGAGGCACATTATACCTACAATAAATAATGTTTACGGGATACCTAGTAATGGTTATAAGATCACTTTTTGCCATATTGATTGTGGCAAAAAGTGATCTTTTCGAAAGACATAAAGAATATAAAAAATTTTCTTGAATCAAATAATACAAAAACATAGTTATTTATTGATTTTTAAAAAATGTAAAAATTATATTCAGTCGCTATTTGCAGCCCGTCGATAAGTTTCTCGGTACAAAAAAATGTTTTGCTCTCGTGGGAAATTTTGCAATAACTAAACCGTGACCTGACCTCTTAAACTACTACCTAGTGGGAAGACACTCTCAAAGTGATTAAGTGGTTAAGGGTTCGAACCTCGTCCCAGGGGAGTACGAAGATAATCCACTTTTTCTTTGAAAATATAAAGAATAAGTCTTACCAAATAACCATTTGTGTGTTCGAGGTGATGTATTATTTCGTATTCCGTGTATACATCTTCAATTTTTTTTAAAAACTAACCCATAAAAGTGAAGTTTTATTAAACTCCCGTTCTCATTTGTATTGTTTCCAATTTGATATTCTATCAACATATTCCTCTTTCTTTAAGTTCTTATGGAAAATCCATGGGTCCGATCAGACGGTTTCGCCGACGCCATGCCCCCCCCCATACCAATTGTTACGTTTTCAATATTCTATAAGTTTTAAGGTAATGTTTTACAATTTAAAAAAAAAATTATACATATAGGTATAATAAAAAAAAATAAACAAAATTTATTAGATCATTTTAATCGTCGCCACAAGTCTGCCTGAAAAATTTTCAGCTCGATTGGATCACGGGAAAAGTGTTAAAAATCGATCCAAAGTTTTTTGGCATACAAGAAGACATGAAGACGCTACGAGTTAAAAAAAAGGAGTTAAGGGAACATTACAATTTTTTTTGTGAGTTTAAACTTTTGTACAATTTGTTACTTATTTATGATTACTACGCTACCGGTTTGTACATAAGTTTATACTCACAAAAAAAATGTCTGAAAGAAATTGTTATATAGTAAGTACAAAAAAATTACCAACAAGTACAAAAAAACATAACAATCATTCGATGAAAAGGCAGTAGCAGAATATTAAGTGAGACAATGGGTTTCACTAAACTTCAGACGACGCTCTAAAATATTTTTCCGAAGACAATAGCCGCGAAGGTATGAATAATAATCAATTAAGTACCGTCAATTTGACTAGTGATTTTCGCGATGATTAGTCTCGGATCCCCGATGTGCGCGCATTGTATTACGAGTACGCCAGAGAAAATTCCACGAAATTCTGTGTACGCAAACCATACAACAAAACACTCAACGATCCTGCTTCCTACAAATATCGTCCCATGATATCTTCACCGAAAACCCGCAAGCATACCCAAGTCGAAAGGCATTTATTGAGAATTTTGTGACAGTATAAATACTACATGATATTAAAGTTACCGTCAAAACAATGGCGACAGGGGTAATATTAATCCGTGTCGTCGCAATTCAACCCTCGAATGATAAATGTGCCGGATCTGTCACCAGCGAGGCCGGCCGCCCCACTCAGCGCCACTTCATCCCCTGAACCCTCTTCCGAGCCACTCGACTTATATTCCCAGGCTTCCCTGTAATTAGGGATTTGAGGGAGACAGTAGTCTGCTGAGTGCCGGATATCACCCCTCAGCGTCAATTAATATTAGTTTGCTTTGGTTTCTTATCAAGATTTCAACCCTTTTCCGGGGCGTGGGTATACGTCTTCCCAGCGAAACTACTGCAAAAGAAAAAAGTTATCCATAAAAACCAAGTTTTTATTATACTCCCTTTCTCATTTACTAGTGGAAACTGGTTTGGCGCTTAACCTACGCGTTGGGCTTCGGTCGGGTGAGGCTACGAAAGGGAGTAATAAAAAATTTCCAAAAATCCAAAATTATACTATAATCAGGTTTCGCGTCCACCAGACGCGTTGAAATATTTTCATACAACTTAATAATTTGTATGAAAAAACCATTAAAAATTTGAAAAATCCAAAAATTTATTAATTTTTTTTAACGAAAATTTTATAGATCTTCTTGATCGTCGCCACGAGTCTGCTTGCAAAGTTTCAGCTCGATTGGATCACAGGAAAAGGGTTAAAAATCGATCAAAAGTTTTTTCATCACATAAGCAGACAAGACAAGCAGACAAGCAGACGCTACGAGTTAAAAGAAAGGAATTTAAAAGAAATGATTCCCATTTCTTTTAAATTCTGGTATATAGCAGTTATTGTCGACCGTCTAATAATCTTCAATTGTTTAAGATTTATATTGGATATCGTGATTCATTTTTTTAAATTATGCCATTTAGCAGCATCACTCCACACATCGATACAAAAATACTTGTTGTTAAAGTTTTCAATTATTTAATATGAAATATGATTATTAAGAATAATTATTTTTCTACAATGCCTTTCAATATCAAGTATTGGTCGGTAAACAAAAGATTTAATTTTTTTTCATATATGTACATAATTTTTATTTACATATTAAGAAGTTAAATTATTGATTGCAATTCGTTTGACTATATTTAATTCCACATTGAAATTATTTACAGAGAAGTGAACATTAACTAATCTACTAAACATAGATTGAAAAGCTGATAGTTTTTTAAAAATTGGTTAATTTTTTACCCTTTATTTAAGTAGGTTTATATAACATATCGTTTTTTAACTAATATTTTACATTTCATAGTGTTATTTTTTTCCTACTTTCTATATTCACTTACAAATTTTACTGACAAGTTAACATTAAAATTATCTGTAATACTGTATACTGTTCACTCCAATAATATTGAGCGAGTGCAGCACAAATTTTTGAGAGTTGTTAATTTTTAATTACACATACCAATAATGGACATAAATTATAATTTTCTATTGTCTCTAACTAAATAAAACTAAATAGGTTATCCGGTAGAAGGAAAATTGATGACCTCGTATTACTGTATAAAATCGTAAATAATTATTACAACAGTTCAGAACTAACGCAGATAATTTTTTATCACATCCCTTCAAGGAGCACTAGACAAAGTATATCGTTTCATTGTGACGATGTTAGTGTAAATTATCTCTTTAGTTTACCTATTAGAAGGCTCCATAGGTTAGGAAACGAGTATGTTTATAAATATGTAAATGTTATAAATATGTAAAGTATAAATGTTATAAATATGTAAATTGGAATAATACAAGTAATATTTAAACAAGACATCAGAATAAGTTATAAGTATTAAATTTTTAAAAATCATATACGGGTACTGTGGCAAAATCCTTATTTATTATTTGTTTATTAATTAAGTTCCTTGGTCGTTACCCGGTAGCAACTTAAAGTTTTTGACACATCGATAATTTTCTATTTCAATTATCTGATTTGTTTTCTTTCTAAAAAAGCGAATGCACCCTTAAAAAGAGCTCGCATAAATTATATCCCTAAAGCTGTAGAAAGTTCCTTGAAAATAACGGGTTTTATACTTAATAGTAACATGCCGGTTTATTCGGCTTCTATTTGTATCCCCAATAAATCCTTCTTATTTAAAATATTCAGCGTTCTAGAAAATTTCTTCTTTTGCGGATCAATTTCACTCAAGTATAATCCTATTCAATAAGGAGTCTGCAATTTCATCCCAGAGAATATTGCCCGGAACAATACACCCTTCGCAATACAGGGGTAGGTATTACTTGGAGGATTTACTTCGGGGATAATAGTTCACCTAATGGTACAAGATAGAAAACCGGTTTTGAATTCCTTATTTTTAATACTCATTATTAAGGATTAACTTAAAAAATAGATATAAACTGCTTTCAGAATTGATGTTAAAAAATATATATTTATTGTAATGAATTTATCATTATTATAATAGTGGAGTCACAATACATCTATGTGTTTTTATAAAACCTGGGTGTTTTGATAGCGTTAAAAATTTAAATAAGATAATTATAATATATATTATATATATATAATATAATCCATATAATAAATAAAATAAATTCAAGTAATTAGAACATTATGGACGGTTTGGTCATTGTTATGTTGAGAATATGGCATTTTCTACGATTTTTGCAAGGACTCATTCCCGGTATGGTTGAGTGCCTGATTTTAAAAATGAATAAAAATTAATTGTGTTGCTATTTTTAAAATATTTATCATCATCATCATCAACATCACTCTTGGCACTACAACCCCTGGTGGGTGTTGGCCTCCTCAAGAGTCTTCCTCCACTCATCTCGGTTTAGTGCCAGCTCTCTCCAGTTCCGAAGCTCCAAGGCAGAAACGTCTTTGAGAACGTTGTCACTCCACCTTAATTTTGGCCTTCCTAAGCTCCTTCGCCCTATTGGCATTGAGGTCAGCAGGGACTTTGGAGCTTGATGCTCGGACGTTTTCTCCACATAACCCAGCCACCGAAGTCTTCCCAGTTTTATAAATTTTGTAACGTTTAGCTCCTTAAACAGAGTAAAGAGCTCATTGTTGTAACGTCTGCGCCATTTTCTAGAACCGGCCCGAAGATACGCCTCAAAATTTTCCTTTCAAAAACGTCCAATGCTCACTCATTCCTCTTTAGTACCCACGTCTCTCTCCTCTTTAGTAAACACTGGCCTAATAAGCGTTTTGTACACTAATATCTTGGTGTTTCTGGACAGCAGTCTGGATTTCATCTGCTTTTGTAGGCGGAAAAAACAGCGATTTGCGCTCACCATGCGCTTCAGGATCTCCTCTGTAGTATTATTGTTTGTTATCAGGGAGCCTAGGTATGTAAGTAAATCTTGGTACCGTTTCAAAATTTTGACTTCCACATGAGAGAGTGAGTGCATCCTATCCCATGTATTTGGTATTTTGCTGGTTTACTATGAGACCCATATTTTTGGTATAAGTATAAGCAGAACTTTCAAGATTTATGAAGGCATTATGTAAAGCATTGGGAGTTTAAAATAGTCATACATTACAAAATTTTCACCAAATATTTCATACAAATTTCGTACCAAACGTACCAAAATAAATATGGCTCATAATATTATCGCTTAACGTATTATACAAACGTTATTCCAGAAGTATTATCTTCACAATTATATACAGGGTATCTCGTAGCTAGTAGCAAAAACTTGGGTGAAGTCTTCTGTATTCAATTCTGAATACAAATTTTTCCATTAAATTTTTTACACTTTGGGTGAAATATCGACAGTTACGGAGATAAACGACATAAAAGTTGCATTTAGTACAACTAACGTCATCTTGTACAAAAAAAATTAAAACTGGACATGTTGCCATTAAACATGCTACAAAGTTGGTTCGAAAAAGGCAATTTAAACTTTTTTTAGCATTTCTTAAAAAAAAAACTAAGTAAATAAAATAAACTTACGCAGTGTCAAAAAAAACAAAATAAATACTTTATTTTTACAAACTTTTTTACTCAAATAAGGAATAACGAGATTGATAAAAATGAAGTGTTTCAGATGAAAAAATATAAATAAAGATCCTTCCTTACGGGTATTAAGTATTTTGCAACATAATTAATTTTTAACTTAATAATTTAAGTTTGCTATTGGTACAAAAAACATACTTATTTTATTATTTCTCGTTCTCTGCGGAGATATTCAGAACTATGCCAGTTCTTTTACATTTAAATAAATGTAAAAAAATATTTTAATAAAGGATCTGAAGTGCAATCTTATGAAAGCAAAGTAATCGAAGATGACGTCGAGCCTTTTTATAAGCAGCGAAAAAAGTCCTTAAGTAATTGAAATCCCTGGAAAGTGGATTTCAGCAGAACGAAAGAAAAGGACTTTCTTGAAAATGTTTTTCACAAGAAAGTGGCGCAAAAAGACTAAACTTGGGCCAATTAACTTATAATGATTTCTTTTCAATTAAATTTCAATTCCTTAATGCGATGAAAAGGTCAAAAGTGTTTATACGAATGAATCCCTTGAAACATAAAAGCCCCTTGGCAATACTTGATCATTGAAAGATATTGCACAAACTAGCGGATATCTTCAGACATGTCTAGTATTCAGATTGAGTTTTCATTATTTTATTTTATTTGAAAAACAAAAAACATATCAAAAATAAGTATAAAAATGTTAGAAGAAAATACCTCAATAATAAATAGAAAATTCAGAAAAATATGGAAAATGCAAATGTAAAGACTTTATGAAGGAAGATTGAAAATCACTGGACACAATCACACAAAATTTCGTAATTAGCACTAATTATCACTCCTGAATAACTCGTCTCCTATACTGATTGATGCACATTGCTAAAACGCTCAGGTTTGCACTAGAAGACTTCTCGCTTGCCGGTAGGTACTTTTTTGATTAACTGTCGCTAGAACACACACACACAGGGCCACACTGCCAGCCTCCGGTAACTTTGACTGCGGCCCGCTCTCAACTCGGAGACACACTAAGTGCACAGCAGCCGGTCGATCTCTTTTTACAGTATCGCGTCTCGAACGTTGCGATATAATCCAGTTTTGATTACACATATATGCAGAATCTTAGAAAGACTTCGACTACGTTAAATTACCACCGTTTCAAACTCTCGAAACAATATTGATAGCAATAGGTTAGTTCATCCTTCCACAAGATCTATTTTCTTCCAACCATACTTAGATTGCCAATTTTTTAATTTTTCATGTCTGGTAACATAGTCCAAAGCATACTTAGTATATTTGACGATACTTTGCTGATAGTTTAATTTCTCTATTATTGAATCAATTTTTCTGCATGAGATTCATTTTTCCAGTGTTCATGTTTCAAAGCCATAAATAAATATTGGGAAGACAAAGGATCTGAACAGTCACATTTTTGTTTTCCTGGTTGTATTATATTTTATTTGGGTTACAAAATACAGAACTGCAAAAGAAAATATCCTTAAAGGAATTATCAAGGGGTTCCAAGTTTTAATACAAACTGGATCATGTCACGCTTTATTCCAAAGGGAGCATATATTATACAAACCCATATTTCTTTATTTAGTTTAGGATTTCATGATATAAATTATCGTTTTTTTACCGTGTTTCTTTTAATGTTTTAGGTTTTCAGGATATAAATTATAATATTTCTTACTTTTTTATTTTATTTTGCTTTACAAGTCTTACAAGGCCTGCATTATCATCATTTTGTAAACGTGTCTTATTCCATATTTATTTTACGGTAAATGCTATCCGTATTTTTACATGTTTATTTATGTATAATGGTAATACGTGTCGGGTCATCTAAAACTCAAGTATGTCGTTGGTGGCGGAAATCCTATGTTAAAACAAGCACAAACATTTTTTTGTGTTTGTTTTAACGTAGGATTTCTACCTTACGTTTATATATAGGTACATACATTAAGCATGAGCACAATATAGGAAATAGTGTTATCAACTCATCTGTATATTTACCTAAGTAGCTTTTTTTTTCTCAATTATCTATGCGCCTTACTGCTTCCAATTCTTAACACTCGGGACATTCCGATACTTACAGACATCAAACATCGGAGGACCCCGGATGTTAAAGACGAGGCCTCTTCGCCCGCATACATGGTGTCTCACAGCTGGTAGCAAAAACTTTACAGGTAGATTCCCTCCTTGATAATGAGTCAAAAATATTTAATCAACCATGACCAATAGTTATGGAAATGTGTAATATCAAATTTTGCATTTTTTCAATATTCTGACCCATTTTTTTGCAAAAGGTAGAATTATGATTTCAGTAACTTATTTAGATTATGAAAAAATTATTCAAATCAATGATAAAACGATAAAACATTAAAATCAATCAATCAAAAACATCAAATGATAAAACATTTAAAAAAATCTTTTTTCAATTTTTGCAATGTTATTAATATTTATATGCCATATCTTCTTAACCATTTTTTTTGCTACTAGCTATGAGACACCCTGTATATACCTTCTGATATTTCACTACACACGCCCACATTTTTTCCAATAAAGTGGCAAGACCCCTTCTTTCTAATTCTGTCATCATCAATCCTGAATGTACAAGTTCTAGAGCATTTGGACGCGGAAGAGCACCAGCTTTGAGCAGTTTCCTGTGCTCTGTTTCCTCTTCTTTACTGTTCACTTTCTTCTCCTGATTGCAGCATCCTGTCTGCATTCAGTTTCAAAGGATTGTACTCCGTTGCACCCTAGTTGAGCCTATATCCTTGTTATAAGCCTATAATCTCGTTGGTAGACATCGTTTTTATTTATTTGTATATTTATCTTACATTTTGATACTTAATAATGATAACAGTGCCCCTTCACTAGGATAATCCTGTGTTGAGGTGGGAATATCTTACTTAATGTTGTCCTTTTGCCTGGGAGTACTTTATATCCAGTTGCCCAGTTTCAGCCACTTTGATTTCGTAGTAAGCCACCAAAGTTTTTGCTAAAGGATTGTGAATTTAGTGCTCAGTATGGGAAGTATTTTATCTTCAAGAAAATTGTCGTTGGTTTATTTCTCTAGCCAATCAATTTTGAGCATCCTTTTTGACTAGGCCTACTGAGGCTGTATCAATGTAGGCGGACGGCGTGTAAATGGCCATCCGCTGGTGAATTTGATATTCAATTAATATCTCTCAATATGATAATCATGCAAAAAAAATGTCTAATTACGTTTTCTCTCTCTGAAAAACACACAAGAGTATACCAAATATGCCCACAAATGACCACTGACCTGAGATAGACTATTTATCCTCTTCAACTTCGAAGGCAGTCGAAATTGGCCGGTCACAAGGATTTTCGTGACGCCTCTTTACGCAAATATCTTGAGAAGTCTATTTGGTTCTTCCACGTCACAAATAACATGCGAAAAGAATAGAAACTGGTGAAATCCCGGAAAAAATATGATTCCAATATTTACTAATCGATTATAATATTCGTTCATTCGCAATTAAACCAGAGTATTGTTACAATGTTCAAATATCCGTTTGTTTTTTTTTTCACGCCGGCCTGGTCGCAGTCTAACTCGTGCTTGACCAACGCCATTTAGCATCGATTTATAGTTCCACAGAAGCAGCGGCATTTATGAACTAATATGGAAAGTGAAATATGCCTCTAGGAAAGGTTATTATATTTTTAAATAGATATTAAATCAATGATCATTTTAAGAGGTATACATTTTTCTATTATGTCGCCTTACCGGGGGCTTTAAAACATTTTACTATTCTCCAACTAGTATCCCTTGTATTCAGCTACTTCAAAAATGATTTGAAAACTTATTATTTTAGGTTAGGTTAGGTTTAAGAACTTATTATTTTGGGTTAGGTTTGGTTTGTCTTCTCACCTTACATATTATTTTAACGCCATATATCTAATTTTTCCAAAGTCCAATATTTAATTTCAAATGGCATAAAAGACCCCCAAAACAATTTAAGATAACATTCGATCCCCGTTATCCAGTTATGTTCTTAATTAAAAATATGTAAAGGTTATTAAATAATAATTCAGTTCCATTTATAAAGTTGGCAAATTAGATGGATACGCTTCAGAAGTAAAGGAGATGAGAGTTTTAAACTTTAGGAATTAAATACTGCGACTGCTGGTGGAACTGCCAAGAAGGCTTATCCGGAAGCCGGGAATTATATTAATGAAAAACGGAGGCTTCGTTTAATTCAAGTTGAAAGCGATTTAGAACAAAATACACATTTATAAAAATATTTTGTATTTCTTTTTTCGTTACGAGAGACATCGAAAAAACGTTAACCGATTCATATTTTTCTAGAAGATCTCATTAAAATTTATGAGATCATCGTGAAGATTTTATTAAATGCTGATAAAATTTTATTATTTTATTGTCTCAAGATTCTAGCAAGAAGAGGATCAATAAGTAATCGAGGATTTCTTATTGGTTAGAATCATTTTAGAAGATTTTGCAGTAATCGGAAACTGGTGGAACACACAAAAATATATGAGAAGATTTGAGAACGAACGTTATTTGTATGAGCAAAAATGGTATCGCACTGAATACCACAGAAAGGGCAAATAGACAACACAATGTGCGAACTGATAAACGGCGCGACTATGGTGTATCAGAAGCAAGTGGAATATTCGAGTGCGACATAAATTCGAATTACGGAATGGTGTTCTAGCTAGCGTTTGTGTCCTGTGTGACCACTAAAATTCAATAAAAAACGTAGGTATGTATTCGTTTCATCTTCAACCTCAAAAAAATGTTCATCTCTTCTTTCCGCAGTCATGTCTATTGACCTACATTCCAACAACGCCATAAAATCTATGTCCTTTGTGATTTCATTTCTCTGTAATAACATCTCTTCTTTGTAATTTACTTTTCAATTCTCATTCACTTAAATACCTGAAATATAAATACAATTTTCTATCTAATCATGACCTTCCATTCTCATCAGCTGACAGCACATCACTATCCATCACCCTTTATTATACCGAATTCTTCAGCTCTTCATTCGAAGTGCAGTCAGTTAGGCTATGGAATCAACTACGCATAGACATCACAATTATCATCATTATCTTCAAAAGTAGTGTATCGAAACTCTGCTGGCGGAAAATCTCCTATAAGCAACACT
The DNA here is from genome assembly GCA_016648135.1 of Agrypnia vestita. NCBI lineage: Eukaryota > Metazoa > Arthropoda > Insecta > Trichoptera > Phryganeidae > Agrypnia > Agrypnia vestita. The sequence goes on along the minus strand of JADDOH010023033.1, from coordinate 73,881 downwards.
TGAATCAAACAAAAAAAAAACTCGGAAAGTGTAAAAGGAGAGTGACTGCGGGAAACAAAGTTAATGGTGCTCTAAATGCAATTATGGCCAGTAAGAATGTGTCAAATGAAGCAAGACTCGCGCTACATAATGGCGTTCTAGTGCCAATTCTGATGTATGGAAGTGAATCCTGGAATTGGCAAAAAAGGAATGAAAGTAGATTGAATGCGGTGAAAATGCGGTCACTAAGGTGGTTGTGCGGAAAATCTTAGATCGATAGAGTGAGAAATGAACAAATAAGAAGTGAATATTAAGCTGGCTCTAGTGCGGTAGATAGAATAAAGAAGGAATGCTGAGATGGTTTGGTCATGTCGAACGTACGAGCGAGGAAAGGATGGTTAAGAAAATATATGGGGCGAGTGTTGAAGGCTGTATGAATAGAGGGCGTTCGCGAAAGACCTGGAATGTTCAGTACTACAAATATTGGAGGATTGCCCGGTTAAAAGCCTAAACAACCTCGCTTGCATGAGAAACTATATGAATGTGTGAAAAAATTACATTGTTTTATCAATGTTTTAGAAAAACAGCACCGAATCAATATGGCGCTTTAAAAAAAATAGAACGGTCTTTTTTCACACAATTTTTCTCTTGTTTAGAATGTTCAATTTTTTAAAATTTCAAAAAATATGAAAACAATGAAATGTAGGTAGGGACTTACTTTAAAATGTGCTGATTTTTCTAACATTTCATTACATTATAAATTGAATTATTATCTTATATATTTATATTTATTGAATATTTTGGCAGGTTTTTGTTCTTAGGATATATTTTATAAATTATTTTTTATTATATATATATTTTTTTTTCCTATTCTTAGGATATATTTATCAAGAAACATAGCTGACGCGGTGATGCTATTCAAAATAACACACAATCTAGTTGATAGTCCGGAACTTCTTCAACGAATATCTTACCACATCCCAACTCGCAATACCAGACATTCACCTACTTTTCATCTCCCCTTTTGTAAGACCAACTCAAAACAAAACTCCTTTATGTACAGATCCACAAATTCACTTAACACAAACTATCACCACATTGACATTTTCAACGCAACAATAAGAAACATAAAACAAACAATATCTACACTACCGCACCCAAACTAATTTGTACATTATATCTTCCCTTCTACTCCCGTCCCACATTCCCCTCCACCCTCTCCATTCGCTATTAATGTATGTTAAAGTAAATTTTTAAATTCAGTGAAAAATTTTTAAGATTGTTTTAAACTAAATAAATAAATAAACACACAAATACACACACTCACACAAACTCACTATTGGACATGTTTTTTCTTATTTTTTTATCGATTGTATATATGTGTTTTCTTGTAATTGGCCCAAAACTCTGTACATCAATTATTGTTTTTTTTCAATATTGATTAATTATATGGCTGTAAGAAAACCAATAAATGAAAATAAAATGAAAATAAAAAATAAAATAAATAAATATAATTTTGGCCGTAACAAGTAGACTTATGCAATTTTACCTTTTCAAATACTGGTAAAAAGGAATTTAATAAAAATTTGAAATAATATTTCTGGCGTATCCTAGTGTAATGTTAGTGATTCGGATGAATTTCATTACACAGATAAAGTATATTGCTATCAAAAATTCCGTTATCAATACAGGTCTCATTAGCGACATTAGAACAATTAGCGACATCTGTGGGCATTTAGGAGGAATGAAAATACTTTGGTGCAGGCCGCGTGGAGGATGGTTACAACTCTCATATAAATACAACTTCCAAAAATTAGTAGACATGGTATATTCTATCATGGGTGGAAATGATGTGATCACTTAAGCCGTCCGTACGATAGGTCGTAATCCCCATGTACACCCATAAGACTTCTATACCTACTTTCCCTTAAAAAAATACAGTTTCGTCTCTGTGAGACATCTATAATATACATTAATTGATTAATGATGTCTCTGTGACAAATTTAAAATATTCTAAATGTCTTTTGTCCAATATACGTCGATTTATCGGTAATTAAATGAAACAGTTTCGTCGCTGTGAGACTTCTAACACTGAAGTATAATTTCAATTATTTTCCCTGTGGAGGCAGGAGCCATTTCATTACTAGTTAATTTCTACGATGTTAAGAATTCTCAATGTTATCTGCATTATTTGTGAGCTAATTTATGTCTGCGTAATTTATTATCACTAATGCTTTTCCATTTAGATTCAGAAAATTCTATAGACTGTAATAGTCATCCGTCAAACCAGCTTGACCTCTTCAATGTCAGTGTCACTGGTAGATAAATAGACATGCATTAGTATGATTAAGCCTCTAATGAGCCTGATATCGATCGCAACATTAAAGGAAATAACGTTAGTGATACCAATAGGCATAATTTTTTACCAATAAGTATAATTTTGTAATGTTTTTATTGGAAACAGTGGAATATTCATTTGAATTTTTAACCATTCAAATTATAATTCTATCGCATCCGTTGTAATATACCTACTCAGTGTCGTGCAGTGGGAACATCGCAGCATAACTTTTACATAACCAATTATTTAGAAAAAAAAAAACGAAATACAACATATATTTTGTAATGTTTCTATCACAATTGTTGTCATAGTATTCATATTTTGATATAACCTATAAATATGTAGCATAAATATTTGATTTCCATTTTTTTTCCAAAATAAACTCTTACAAAAAAATCGTGCTTCGATGTTCCTACTGCACGTGCCTGACCTACATGTACAAAGATTTATAGTTTTAGTGTTTCTTGAATCGTTCAGTATAGTGATCGAAAACTAGACCACTGCAATGTTTTTACGTAGGAACTGACATGAAATTATGTAATTCAATTGTTATAATCAAATAAAATACTTATTTTAAACCTGAAAGTGTGTATTCACCATTGAAGTTAAACACGTTAGCCTCAGAGTATTAAAATAGTTCAAAATATATAATTTCGTATACATTTTTTGCTATACAGGGTGTCTTGTAGCTAGTAGCTAAAACTTTGGAAAGCCTTCTTCATTCAGTTTCTATATATTTATATTCTGTAGTCCGTTTAGTTATGTATTTATTATTTGTTTATTACTCCTTTATATTAACTCGTGGCGTCTGTCTATCTGATTGACGCAAAAACTTTGGATCGATTTTTAACCCTTTTCCCATTATCCAATCGAGCTGAAACTTTGCAAGCAGACTCGTGGCGACGATCAAAGAAATTTATCAAATTTTCGTTAAAAAAAATAATAATTATAGTATAATTTTGGATTTTTAGAAATTTTTAATGGTTTTTTCATACTACTTACTCAGCTGTATGAAGAGACTGCGACGCATCTGGTGGACACTAAACCTGATTATAGTATAATTTTGGATTTTTGTAAAATATTTATTACTCCCTTTCGTAGCGTCGCCCGACCGAAGTCCAACGCGTAGGTTAAGCGCCAAACCAGTTTCCACTGGTAAATGAAAAAGGTAGTATAATAAAAACTTGGTTTTTATGGGTAAGTTTTTTTCACATCAGATTTTTATTTTTAGTCAGTAGATAAATATCATATCAAACAAAAACAAAGAACGATTGCAAATGCAACGGAAGTGATGCCGTCACATTCGTCGTTTATAATGATAGTAACGTCACGATGACGTCTCTCGTAAGTTTTGAAATATTTCACAAACGTGTAAATGATTTGAATTTTTTATACATTTTAAAATGTATATCTTCTTTTCCATAAATATATATATTTTTTTACAAATTCGTATGAATTTTAGGCGCATGATTTAATAACGTGGAACTCATTTAAATTATCCTCAGTATTTTATTCCAATGTCTTTTATTACTTATTCCAGACAGCTTTTCGACTCCTAATTCGTTCATTATATTCCCTTGGGAAATTAATTTAAAGATAACAAGATTAAAATTAAAGTAGTTATCATTATCTCTTGCAATTAGTAATATTGTGTTGGTATAATCCGATTTTGGTAAACCTCATTGTTTCTTCACTTTCACAACAGTTACGCAAAATCCGCTCTCTGAAAGACACTGTTTGCTTGTCGCTATTTTGATAATGGAGAAGATGGCTAAAGAGAGATTAAAAGGAGGAATATCACGAAATTTCAAGATTAGTTTTGAAAAAACTTAAAAATATTTGTTGAGACAGAAGCATGAAGGTGTTTAAGAGATACGTACGAGTGACTAAATGTGTAATTTAACCAATGAACCATTTTGTGAATTTGGGTATAGAATATATTTTTACTAAGTCGGCAAGGCTGAGTACGTGAACTGAAAAAGTTACCGCGAGAAACGAAGAAAAAGTTACTCTTAATAGAATCATGATATATATAAATCTATCATACGAAGCAAGACTAGCATTCCATAATGAAGATATGATCCCAACTCTAATGTTATGGTAGTTAAGCCTGGAGTTGATACGAAATTAACAAATAATAATGAAAACAAGAGGTTTTAAAAATAACCAGTTCCTTTATAAACTAGATGTAACTTATTTGTATCTGAACTTTATGTTAAAAACTGTGATATTTAATAATAATTTGATAATGTTTGGATGTCTTACGCCAAAATTGGAGACCTTTGCGTTGTGTTAACTAATCGCTGAAGTCAGCTCATATACTTCATTAGCTCTGTGGCCACCCTATAAAGACTTCCATACATGTTTCCATATAAATTAAACGAGACTTCTATAATTAATCTTAATTGATAATTATTTTTTGTTATTCCTTCTAGGTGATTTATACTTTTTTAATTATCAAAGATCTATTTTCGAAAATTGCGATATCAAAATAAAAATGTTTTTTATTTTTAGCGAAATTTAAAATAAATTAAATTTTAATAAATATTATTATTAAGTTCTACGGGTTAAGTATTTTTATCTGTTTGATAATGGCCTTACAAGCCGAAACAGCTGTAACACATAAAAATACTTAACCCGTAGAACTTAACTCTTAAAAGACTGTGCTAAAAAAAACTTTGGGGACGGTGGAGTAACACAGCGTTACCTGATTAAAAATTGGCATAGTTTTTAATATGTGATAAAATATACATATATACGATACAGATAAGACTTTTTAAAGGTCCCTTTATATAATTATGTAAGGTAAACATACATATTTGCATTATTTTAGTAAATTATTATAAAATCATGGCAAATAGAATTTGCTCGCGCTTGCGCCGACGTTTCATAAGCAACTGAATACAACGAAGCGGTCGCCGGCTCGCTTCAGTCGCATGCACTCCGTCTTTGTCTAACACGTGTTACCCGACTCTACCGTACTCTTTCTATATATTTTTTGCTTTCGCCGAATCCCAAGCAACCGCCATCTCTGTCCTACATGAAATGTATGGTATTGTCGTGCTCTTTCTTGCTCGATTTAACTGCGATGTACAATATTCTGCTCTCTCTTGCACACTGGCCGAAAATACGAGAGTAATGAATAAATATTTTCTAATTAAAAAATCCGTACATTCTTAACAGTTTACTTTAGTAATTTTGGTGTGAAAATGTCTCTACGATGATTACAAAAAATGTGACGTTTTTGTTTTCGTAAATAAGGTAGATATTTCATATTTTGTATGACAGGTAGACCTACGTTACATCACCGACACACAGGAGTTAATAATAATATTTATTAAAATTTAATTTATTTTAAATTTCGCTAAAAATAAATATGGAGTTCTACAAATTAAACACAAAAACCATAAATGAAAATGTTTTGATTAAAGGAGAAAATTTTATATGCAGTTTATTTTTGAAAATACGTGTATTCTGCATATTCAATTAATAACGTATCAATATTATCACCATTCGTTTATACTCCATATTGATTTGACAGGCTGTCAACGATGAAAAATATTGCCAGGGGGCTTATAAATCTTTTTCATGTGAGTAAGCTCGCGAGAGGCGCTATCACTCGCAGGTATTCGGGCGAAAATATATTCCCAACGAATAATTATTATGTGCGGCAACTAGATGTTGTATAAAAAGGCTCAAATCGCACTGGAATGCCACTTGATAACATCATATTCAAATAAAAAAGCTAGTTTTTTATTTAAAATTAATGTTATCGTGTACTTAAATTTAATGTTATCATTTTAGGTTTTGTAACACACATTTAAAACGATTTTTGAATGAGAAGTGCATCGAGCAAATATACTATTAGAATATGGAATGGTTGTTGTGGGAGCCCACAATAAAAAAAATACATCGACATGATTGAGCAGATTCAAAAGAAATTCTTGCGTTACTTATACATGCGCAGAAAAGTAGAATATTCTACATTTATGCACCACGAAGTACTGCTGAGGAAATGCAACTACCGCAGCCTCGAGTCGCGCAGACAGGAGGGCCTAGTCATGTTGGGGGTCAAAATAATAATTATTTTCGAAATCGAGGTCACGCGCTATTTCATGTCCCAAAATGTAGAACGGATGTAATGAATAAGCACACCGTAACGCGTAGTGTGCAACTCTTAAATGAGTTGAGCGATCATGTCAATGTATTTAATTATAGCATTGAAAGCATCAAGCAGAAGACCGCTTCCATATAAGTACTCACTCCAAGTTATAACTTGTATAGTAAATGGAGCAATCTGTTATGCAATTAAAAAAAAATCCTGCATTTCGCCTTATATATTTATTTATGAAAAATATTACAGCACCACTGAATACTATAATTTAACTAAATACTTGTATATTTAAGATATACAGGTAAATAAATTTTAAAACATTTTGAAAAATAGATTGATACTACAGTGTATAAAATTGTACAGAGTTAAACAAAACCACTCCCTTTAGCCAGGGGACTCGGTAACAGTGGAAGTATGTCCCCTCTCGAGTATAATAAAGTCAAAATATTTATTTTTGCACATTTTAATCTCTTAGTAAACAAAACGTTTTTTTTTACAATAGACGTTATATTTAAAAAAAAATTATTAAAAAAATTCCAGACTCGTCTCAATTAAAAAAGCCATTTTGTTATAAAGCGTGACGTATACTTAATTTTTATATTGTTTTTTGATTGATTTTTTCATAATTTCAACAAGATTTTTGTAATTTTTTTAAACAAATCAAACGTAGTGGAACTAAACGTGGAATCAAAACACGATCCAAAAATATTCGTTAGTTCATGTCTATATATTTTGGTGGTCTGTGATTTGGACTACTGTACAATGAGATATATCGGTCAAAGTATCAAGAAATTTACAATTACTACGGTTTACACAATTGCTATATTCACCCAACTATTTATAAAAAGGCTTGTCAGAGCCTTATTGTAACCAGGCAAGGTAGTATTTCATTATCAATTTCGTCTTATACAATCGTATTGCCTAAATTTTGGATTCTGAATATTGGAGAGTTCCTTTGAGCGACCTTCGCTGTTATTAAAATAATACGGTAGTATTGTTCCGATATTCCTTGCAGGTATAAAGATGTTATTTAGTTGAAATAAGTCAGGACTGTCAATATAATATATTCATACCTATATTCAAATTCTTCAAGAACACAATTAGTGGATTTTATATCCACAGAGAGATCGATATCTCATAGAGAAGAAACTATTTATATGTATTTAAAAGTGGGTATGGACGTCTTGGAGCATTTATATGGCTTGCGACCTTTTATTGGCTGGCATATCTGATTATTTTACACATCTATCAAATTTGGAATGTTGTATATTTATGTTTTTAATGCAGAAAATAATAAAAATGTCCTTAGGTTTTCATGGCCGTTCAGAATCTTCTGTGTATAGTTTTCTGGGATATTCTGCCGTGTGTATGTGACCTCTCTGGCCAACGTTTCGGATCCCATTGCAGGGTCCATCATCAGGGCTGATGTGATGAGTGAGTGTTGAAGTGTAGGTTAAGTATTACCTTGCAATACCGTAGCGAAGTCAGGGTGTCTCCAAGTTTGTGTTATGTTAAATACTGGATTGCAGTACCGTGTCGAAAGCAAGGTGTGTGTCTTCATGTAGTGTGTTATATATCTACTAACGGATGTCGGACTGTGCGGATCGTCGATTTTATTTATCCTGCAGCGCCGGATACCACGATGTTTTTAACTTAAGACCATCATCCTTATTAATGTTTACCGGGTGCTTGTATATTTCAATTGCTTCTTTGACCAGGCGCGTGTGGTGACTTTTGGGCTTTCCTAAGATTTTTGGCTCAAATGAAAAATGGTGGCCCGTATCTAGAAAGTGCTCAGCCAATGCCAATTTTTCCGGGTGACCGAGTTTGCATGCTCTTTTATGCTCATCAACCCTCTTTGAAATCGTGCGTGCGGTTTGTCCCACATACACTTTGTCGCAATTTTGACAATCGAGCCTATAAACCCCGTCGGTCTCAAGGGGATCCCGATCCTTCGCTGGTCTTAAGAGGTCCTTAACCTTGTTGTTTACGCCGAATACTGTCTTAATATTCGGTTTCTTGAGCGCTTTGGCAATCCTGTCGGTTACATTATGGATATAAGGCAAGAAAGCAATCCCTTTGCTCTCAGCTTCTGTGTTTTTCTCGGAGCTGTTAGATTTGGCTCTTATGATGTGCCGTATCTGCCGTCTTTGGTATCCATTGCTTTCTAGCGCGTCGCTCAGTGTACGAATCTCCTCCTGCAGATGTTCTTCTTGGCGTATTCGTTTAGCTCTCGTAGCTAAGGTATTAATTAAACCTCTCTTCTGCGCTGGGTGGTGGTGGGAATCTGCATGCAAGTAGCGGTTCTTATGGGTCGGCTTCCTGTAGACCCTGTGCCCGAGACTACCATCTGTGTTCCTTTTCACTTCTATATCCAGAAATGGTAGTTTATTTTCTTTTTCTATCTCCATGGTGAATTTTAATTTCTTGTGCAGCGTGTTGAGGTGTTCGAGAAAGTCCTGTAATTTTTCTTTCCCGTGAGGCCAGATTGCAAACACGTCACCAACATACCTCCACCAAACCTTGGGGATCAAAGTTGCTGTGTCTAGAGCCGTTTCTTCGAATTTCTCCATTACGAAGTTTGCAATTACTGGGGAAAGTGGGTTTCCCATCGCTACACCTTCCACTTGTTGGAAAAAATGATGATGGACCCTGCAATGGGATCCGAAACGATGGCCAGAGAGGTCACATACACACGGCAGAATATCCCAGAAAACTATACACAGAAGAAAATAATAAGTCTAAATAAGTCTGTGTTTAATTACATTCATACATATTATTTGCATTCAAATCGACAGTTCATTTAAATATAACTTTGTTTTATTGTATCCTCATAAATTTCTAGCAAATTTGACATATTAGTAACGCAGTTTTAAAGTGGAAATAATTGTCTGAACTAGCTGTATCCAATCAAGAATGATGGAAAATTATATATTTATAGTAGCTCTTGTCGGTCCATGGAGAGGCGGCGGTAGCAACATGCGTTAAACGGCCGGTTCGGGAGTGCTGGCCCGGGTTTAAATCCGGCCGTTTAATTGTTTTTTTAATTTTAAATTACGGACGTTACTCGAAGTTACGAATAGACAGACAGACAGAAAAACAGACGGACGGACAGATTATGAAATTATTAAGTTTGATTGTGAAACAAAGGAACAACGAAAATTTTATCGTGATGTAATGTTATTTAATTTTACTCTTTTTCAGCTATTTTGGACCAAAAATATGGCTTATTAAATAATAAAAGCAAGGGGGTTTATAAAAAACAACACCATGATAAAGGTTGAATTACAAAAAGTATATTAATTAATTTTATAGCATATTTCAAAAGTTTTCTTTATTCTCGCTACATCACCAAATTATACTGCTGCAGACATAAATAAAAATGTATATTTTATAGATCCACAGCTGGGAATAATCGTCCTCTTAACTGTGTTTGTTCTAAAGAACTCGAAAATTATGTATCCTAAATGTCAAATATAAAATCTTAATGCGCCGTTGTACGTGTACACTTTCATCGAAATACTTCAAAATAATATTGAATAAATAAATTATTTGAATTCACAACTTTAATTATGTTTATATTTCTCTGCATTGTATGCTTAATTACTTTAAGAAGACGTATAAATAAAGTTATAACAAAGCGTCTGGTAGAAACAACGGATTTTACCGGTTGTAGTCGCTAAGGCAAAACCTTTGACCTTTTCTCGTAAAAGTCAGGTCAAAAATTTAACCTTTTATAAATACGCAGTAGATATTACAATATACATCATTTCAATCTGTTATCACATATTTTTCAAGCAGAACTAAATATTTTTGTTATGAAAATAAATATTATTGGCACTGGCAGCACTAGTCGAGTAGATTACGTAAGGTGTATGTATGAAAGGAATGGAAATTATTAATTTTTTACTTTCTCTCTAATTAAAAATTTTATAAATTCTCTAGTTACAACAAAATGCCTTTTTGCAAACATTACTTATATTTATAAAAATAAAACACTTTATATAAAGAAACACAACATGATTTGGGGCAATTTTTCATCAAGTTAGAAAGTATGCCAAAAATTAAAATTCTTAAGTGCTCCTTAATTCTTTATCAAAACTTTTACCTATGTGTATAATTATTATTACCTATGTTGAAATTTTCATGAGTTTAGAAATTTTACATAAAATAACAGGATTAGAGCTATATCAATGATGAATTTTAGAAATTTTAGATAAAGTAATAAAAGCAAATTAAATATTATGAATGATAACTAAATATTTTTCCAATCAAATTAATTAATCAATTAGAAAGACATACAGAAAAATCTAATTCACGAAAAAATATTTGGCTACTACCGGGATTCGAACCCGGTGCCCTAGGGGCGGTGCTCTAACCACTAAGCTATAGAAGCCTTGTATATTTCCGTGAATATATCGACCTTAATTCTCACTTTATTAATTGATTAATTTTTATTTTTGAAAAGTTACAACTTCACTAATATGAATGTGTTCTTGAATAAAATATTTTTCCGTCCGTCTGTCCGTCGCTAATAAGTAAATACTTATTCTTTAGGAATCGGCATGTGAAGCACCGTCATTTTTAACGAGTTACAGCCAGTGAGTAAAAAGTTAACAAAATGCGTAATTTTCTATTTCACAATGTTCGTCACAGAAGCTACTGGATAACGAAAATAGTGATGATTAATAAATTTTAAAAAATCATAATTCTCTACGTAACAATGTCCGTCACTGAAAATACTAGATTGCGCAAATAATGATGAGGTGTAGAATGAGGTATACAAAAATAAAAATGCACGAGGCATAAAAAGTAAACAAAAATTCATAATTCTCTATTAATTATCTTATTACTTACGCTATCAGATAGCGCAAATAATATGCACAGTTATCTATGTAACAATGTCCGTCGCTAACGCTACCAAATAATAAATCGTTACGCTTGATGGCTCTGTTCTCACAGCCTCAACTCATGGCCGAAATAGATACTAAAACAACATCATTACATCGCTCTGTGCTGGATTCTGTATTGTCCATACGTGAGACTTTAGAAACTCTACTAGTCTCGGCAAATTTCGAGACAACCCTCATTCGTGTACTCTTCGCTTGTAACTTTAATATCCAACACACGTTTCCCGCAACAAATGAAAAGGCTTTGATAAACTTTCAATTTATATTTTCAAATATTAAAAAAGTCGGTCAGCTTCCAGACTTTGAAGAGACAACAATCTTTGCTGCGTAACGAGTTTTGAGCAAACCCTCCAGGTAGTTCCAGGATTAGACTCAAGGGCGCGCTTCGTTACTCCAGAAAGTTGGTGAGGAATCACCCTCCCGGGATTTCCCCGAGGAAGATACAAGTCGGAACAAAAACTGTGGTTGATAGCCTCGGAAAGTTATGGTCGCTTTTATTGAACTTTTAAACTGTCTGCAATTATTTTTCGGTCGTCTGAGGAGCAAGAAAGGCAATATAGTCTGCCATAAAGCCTTTCTTCAGAGAATTGTGTCAAAGCAATTGTTAAAAATAATGTTTTTTCTCGTAATTGTGATGAAGGTACATCAGTGAGTAAAGAAATTTAACCAAATTGAAGGTTTTTCTTAAAATTATTTTGATTAATTAAACAAGATATTGCAACGAAATGGTAAACATAAGAAATTGCGCACTGTCCGAATCCCTTGTATTATGTCATTCCGAAATAACACTATGGAATGCTCTAGAATATTCTCCAGCACTATGAGATTATCAATAACCTTCGGAAGATGTCTAGAACAGCCTGAGCGCGATGAGAACATTCATAAATGTATGGAATAATCTCGGGGATTCGAGAAACCAACGTGTTTCGTATAAAAAAGAGGAACCAGTACCACTGTGTTTCATGTTTGTTTTGACGTTTCTGCCGGTGCGACCTACTCACGTGCGATAAATAAACAGAGTATTACAGCAAAAAATAAATAAAGTATTTCACATAAGAGTGATTTAATAAGAAATAGTGTGAATTAAAGAATAGTGATAAAATTAAATTCTTATTCAGTGACTTCGTGAGTTTGTTGAAATAATCAATAAATCAGAATTAATTTTCGGCGTTTTCATTTGCCTTCCACAGTCACGTCTCGTAACAATATTAAGGATGGTAGAAAATATAATTTTTTTCCCAATTTGAATTAATCATAATTAAAGATCTAAGGTTGACTTTATGGCTGTTTGGCATATTTGTGTACCTATTGAAACAACGGATATTTTGATACAAAACGTATGGATATGTTCGATTCTCGACTGGAATCATATTCGAGAAAATCCTTTCGCGGGGATTAAGGACGTACTGATTATTTCTTGCGTGGTCGCAGATTGTATGCACAGCGTGGAGGTGCGTTGCTTTCGTCTACGCTGGAGGTCATTGATATGCTCTTAATTTAATATGCAATATGAACTTTAAAATGTGTTTGGGCTTTTCTGCGGCGTATTTTAAAGGTGGATTTTACTTCTGTGTCTTATTTAAAAATCGTTTATATTTCGAGAATCGAACCTCGTATTATTTGTGCCATCTGGTATCGTTAGTGAGGGACATTGTTACATTAAGAATTATAAATTTTGATAAATGATTGATACCAATGACATATGCTTTGTTGTAATGATTGGTTTTAATTTTCATTATACAGAAAAAAAATGTTTGTAAAAAAATGTGTTTATTAAAAAATCATAATGTGAATGTTTTATTTTTCTTTAATTTTTGAATTTTTGAAAACGTTTCGACGGAAATTCTAATTTATTATTATTGGGGATGTGAATAAACACAATTAGCAATGAACCGGTTGCCTTACAACATTAACTCAGCTATTATTTAAATAATATCAGAGTTTATAATAAGATTTGTAGCATTTATTGATACCTATATCGAGAAAAAGCTTGGGAAAAAATCTAATCACACATTTTGCAGTTATTTCGTACACCATTTGCACCACCGTATACAAAATAACATTTTAAGAATGCTTTAACTGTATATATTTTTAAAAGCATTTTTAAAGTAGGTCAAACAAAGCTCTTGGGTAGCGAAAATAGGACAAATTTGAATAACTCTTAAAAGCACAAAGCGTCAACATTAGGTTTAATTTCATTATTCAACGGTTTGGTTTTTCATTCTTCATTTTTTTGTGGAAACCCTACTGATCACACCTAAAAAAATATTCAACACAAGCTTTATGCAATATACTTTATGTTGGTGTAGTGGTCAAGACGCTCGCCTACTGATCTGCTGGTCGATGTTTCGAGCCCCATTTCAGGACACCGGCAAGTTAGTCCTATTTTAATACTACAAACGAATAGCTTAGTTTAAAAATGATACATATGACGTATTCGCATTTGTATTTTTAAAAATATATATAAATAAAAAAACTTTATTCATTTGTATGTAGGTATTTTAAGGTTTGTATATCTGACATCTGGTGAGATAAAATATAAGGGCACAGAATGAACGAACCAGGGGCAATTTTATACACAAACTCTATTATTATAACAATGAAGCTCAGGGAAATTATGGATGAGAGGAAATGTGAGTGTAGATTTTTATCAAATTTTTAAATTAAAATTTGTTTTTGTAGTTATTTAATTTTTTTTTAAAATTATATCTGCGATCTTTATCACAAAATGTTATATTTTTTTATTATAAAAGCGTTTGTACCGTATAACATATTTCATGTAAGATTCACCCGGTCGGGTGAGAATCTTTCCTCACACACGGCAGCCAACCCTCAAAACATCAAATCGACTATTACTTTTAATGTCGAAAATGCTTTCAGTCCTGGTAGATTCCGGATCAAGATTGAAAACTGGAACGGTCTAACCGTCTGCCCCACAATAGCTGTTTCGTCCCAAGCCCCCCCCTCCCCACACTTTTCCCAGCAACGTTCACTGCATTGTTTCGGAGCGCGACAAAGGCCACCGCCATTATAATAACATTATATTGTTGAAAAAAAAATAACGCAGAGCGTCCCTCGGGAAAAATTAAAAACCACCCACGTTTGAGGAGAGAATTTAAAATAATTCGATTATAATTAAAACCTCATCTCTTTATTAAATAAGTTAATTAATTCATTTCTGTGTACCGCTGAGAAAAAATCTTATCTCGTTCGAAAACCTTTGTGTAGACACTAAAGCCGAAATTAAAATGAATTATTCCATGATCTCATCAGCGATGGACCGAGTGGAGAATTTTGCAAGACAGAAAAATGTTGTTCACTGGGATGAAGATAGTCAGGAAATCTAATATTAGGTCCTTACATATGAAATTGGCGTTATGCCGTACTGGCAAATTTGATCTCAAATATCTTCTCTTTGGTAAGGAATTCCAAATCCAAATTTATACAGCTATTTACTCATGTATTTGTGTTTTGAAAATTATAATTCATTTGTTTTTTCCTCAATTGTTTTTTTCTTTGCGTCTCTCAGTTTACAAAAGGAAAAACTTGAAAAATCGCGTTATTTACGAGTACGAGTTCCACCGTGGCACCAGTGCTGCAGAAACGGCTCGAAGGATTAATGATGTGTATGGCGACGGTGCCGCAAAAGAAAACACAGTGCGTTTTTGGTTCCAACGTTTTCGTTCTGGAAATTTCGACCTGCAGAACAAGCCCCGTGGACGGCCGGAGACCAAAGTTGATAATGAAGAATTGAAGGCTATTGTGGAAGCGGATCCATCGCAAACCACATCCGAGTTAGCTGCAGGCTGCGGTGTTAGTGATAAAACTGTTTTAATCCACTTGAAGCAAATTGGTAAGGTGAAAAAGCTTGAAAGGTGGGTACCTCACGAATTGAGTGAAGCAAATCAACAAACGCGCGTTGACTGCTGCGTTGCATTACTCAACCGGCACAATAATGAAGGGATTTTAAATCGAATCATTACCTGTGATGAAAAGTGGATCCTTTACGATAATCGGAATCGCTCATCGCAATGGCTGAACCCTGCCGAACCAGCCAAACCATGCCCCAAGCGAAAATTGACTCCAAAAAAGTTACTTGTGAGCGTTTGGTGGACTAGTGCTGGTGACTAATTCACTACAGCTTTCTTAAATCTGGCCAGACGATTACGGCAGATGTCTATTGTCAGCAACTGCAAACCATGATAGAAAAGCTAGCTACTAAACAACCGAGGCTGGTTAATCGCTCTAGGCCACTGCTGCTTCATGATAACACTAGACCACACACTGCACAACAGACGGCTACCAAATTAGAGGAGCTTCAATTGGAATGTCTAAGACATCCACCGTACTCTCCGGACCTTGCTCAGATTACCATTTTTTTCGAAATTTGGATAACTTCTTGCAAAGGAAAAAATTCAACTCCGATGGGGCAGTCCAAACCGCCTTCAAAGATTTTATTGATTCCCGTCCGAATGGTTTTTTTAGTAAAGGGATCTATGAACTACCTATGAGATGGAAAAAGTGCGTAGATAGCAATGGTACATACTTTGATTAAATAAATATATTATAATAAAAAAAATCGGCTTTATGTTCCTCCCATACTAAACGCCAATTTCATATGTAAGGACCTAATATTTTTGTATGAGACCGAAAGAATCAGAGCATCTGAAGATAAACGCCATTTTATGACGTGGAGTTCAGCTCCTCATGATCTGAGCCCCTCGTCATCACCAGCTTGTTCAATCGGAGTAGAATGGGACTAACCTCACTCCTCTTTTACAATCTCAGGGTCCTTTCGGTGATCTGCGCACTGAACTCTCTCTCTCTCGAGCCGCTTTAGGTGCCTCTCATATTAACAAGTTCAAGTTGCAACAGATTAACAAAGATGGGTTTACATAACAAGACATTTTGTGCATTCAACATAAGCATTTAATCTTTTTGTATGAGACCGAGACAATCCGAGCATCTGAAGATAAACGCATCTTAGATGTACTGCTGATGACGTACGAAAAGCTCCTAGAACAATCAGCTGTATGTATTCAAAGTTTTTTTAGAGTTAATAGAACTTTAAAATGAAATACATAAAAATCGGGGTAATAGCCATGTTATTGGATTTATTAGATACATAATTTTATGCCATAATAGCC
The DNA here is from genome assembly GCA_016648135.1 of Agrypnia vestita. Classification (NCBI taxonomy): domain Eukaryota; kingdom Metazoa; phylum Arthropoda; class Insecta; order Trichoptera; family Phryganeidae; genus Agrypnia; species Agrypnia vestita. The sequence goes on along the minus strand of JADDOH010023033.1, from coordinate 57,393 downwards.
ATAAGGAAGACCTCAAAAGAGATGGGAAGACGATATAGCCACTGTGGGGGAAAGGAAATGGCTACAATTAGAAAACAACAAGAAAGGATAGAAGGGTACGGAAGAGGCCTGTATCCAGCAGTGGAGAGATGAAGGCTGATGAAGAAGAAGAAGAAGAAGAATAGCCATATACGTTGTATAGGCGAAAACATCGGTGTTACTCAAAAAATAATAACTTCTCAGAATCTTCCAACCACATTAATGATACCAACCATCTTTCCGTAGTCGTAAATTAAAATTATTCCATTACGTACCTATATTTAGTTACTTGTTCAAATAAATATTATCACAATAATACTTTGTATAAGAATGTTTTTAGGTTTCACGGCCACTCAGAGTCCACTGGTTTGTGTCTTCTGGGGTATTGTGCCGTGTTTTTACGACATTTTTGGCCGATTTTTTGGATCTCATTACAGGGTCCATCATCAGGGCTGATCATCATTATGATGATGGAACCTGCAATGGGATCCGAAACGTTGGCCAGACAGAGATTAGTAAAATCCGAAAGGCCGTAGAAACACGGCATAATTACCCAAAATACACTTTTTATAAAATTAGCTAATAACGCTCCACTAGGTGAAGTCTGTCCTGGGGCAGTTATATTTTTTAATTTAATACTTTTCTTATTCCAGATTATTCACACACATAAAACACAATTATTCAATATAGGAAAATGAGTTGTAAATAATAATAATATACAAAATATAGAAACGTAATAAGAATACTAAAATAATAATATAAAGGTTCGGTTAAGAGACAATATATAAAATATACATGTATAATAATATACACCAAGTTTGGTTAAGTGTTGATAAAAATAATAATCTTTTTATTACACGTATTGCTTCAATCGTGTGTTAACGCTACACACTCAAATTTTTAACAAATTACATCTTTGATTGTTGATTGATGTATGTATATTTGATTCATATGACATTATAGTACATTTGAAAAACGACATCCATAAATCATGTGATTAATTACACACTGTCAAATGTATTGAAAGCCACCCGCGGTAGTTCAAAGAGACACAAATGGGTCGATCGGTTCCGTTTTGGTTAATTATCAATGTCGCTAATATTTTCGCTATAAATTTTCGAAACCAATCCACTGTCAACCCAAGAAAGATTTATTTCATCTCCGGGGCCTAAATCTGATAAAGTACTTGAGGAAACTACAGTTGAAATTCGAACTGTCAGATTATATTAGAACGATGCGAATGTATCAGTAATCTGTGCTTTTATGGCTTACAAATGTACGATTTATGTTTGGAAAATTTCATGTGTTTTGAATTAATTAGGCAATATTATTAATGCTCGAATTATGTAAATTAAAATCGTGTATATATGTGTGTGGTCAGGTTAATAAGCCATTGATCAATAATTTCTCGTATGGATTTAATTTTAACTGCCCGTCGTAGAGTACTTGTATAGAATCTCTACCAACATATCTGATCTTTTTTTTAAAAAAAATAAATTATAAAGATTTATTTTCATAGAATATTTAATAAGCCGTTTCTTGATTAAATATATGAAATCAGAAATTTTGCATAAATTTAATATTTTTTTATGCATTTTAAAAAAACAAAATTTATTTTTAATCACTGGTAAATCAGTTTGTTTATGGTGCAACACGGATATTTTAATTAACAATTAAATTAAACTCTGCAGTACACACACGTCGAGTTATATTTATTACTACTGTAGTTTCGTTAGGAGCTGTGCCTCTCTGCTTCAGGGTTAATAATTACATTGGATGATTACACCTGACGATGAGAGGGACTGCTTCTTTCGAAACTATAGATTTGATAAATATTACTTAACGTATGTGTATTATAAAGCTTAATTATTGAGCCTAAATAAAAGTGATCATTTTTTATTTATTTATTGATTATAAAATGTAGTCAATTTTATAAAAGGGTCAAAAATCAACACAATTTTTTTCAATTTGTTTTTATTGTGAAATATTATATACACATAAATTGTGAAAAATATTCAATTAAAGATAATCGTTAACTTTGTAATATTACTGAAAACAATAATCGTGTCGTAGGTACCTCCATACGATTATACAAAGCCTATAAAATGAGGTAATATTCCTCTCCAATCTCAATTCTCATCGTTGGATTGGTAATTTATTATTTGATTTAGTATTTTTTTTATATTTAATAATAAAATAAGAATATTTAATACGTAACATACGATGCAAATTCTGTCTACGCATTTCGTGACTGAAAATTGTAAAAATTGGTTATTCGTATACCCGTTTCAACTGGACCTGATTTTTTTCTAATATAATATTTTAATAATAATTCAATTATGTTGGGATAACATTCTCCTGACTTAGGACACTGTATTGGGTTGTTTGGAAAGGAAATATTCTGTAGATCTCTGTATTTCTTCCGCAATTTTTAAAAATAATTTTATAAGTTTTTATTTATCGCAAAAAATATAAATTAATATATGCAGTATTCTTATATATAATATTTTTTATTAAATTAATTTATTTCCCCGATATATTGTATAAATATTTTCTTTTTTTTGATTTTTTTTTAGATTGATAAAGATTCTAAGCTTTCGACTTATCGACAAATGGTAAATCTGACAAATTTATAGGATTATAATTTAGAGGATGCAGTTAGCACTGTCGTTCCATGATTGGAAGAAGAATATATTATTAACTCTATCGATTCCAACAGTGACCGACCGATCGCGCAATTCGGTGACATTTTTTAATTTGACCAAAAGGGCCGTCGATAGATATTGATGAGATGAAAGGTTCATAAATCAGAAAAAGTAATAGATTGCCTCAAACCGTATTCCATTCCCTTTTGTAAATTGCTGGTATCAATGGAAAAATTATATTTGCTATCAATTTTGAAATTAATCATTAGCGTCGATTTTTTTAAGAAGGCTGGATATTCAGTTGATAAAACCATACGCTAAAGGGAGATGAGCATTCATAATTTATCGTCAGATCTTTGCCAGATAATGTGGACAACTTTTGTCGATCCCTAGATCCCTAGATAATTAAAAAAATCTTCATGGAATATGTTGGAATCTTCCCTAGAAGAAAAAAAGCTGTACCAAAAAGGGATGTAATTTGTGTGAAAAACCACTGTGCAACGAACATGTCTTATGTTTTTGTTTCATACTTTTAGAAAGTAACACCCTTGAAGAACTCAACGAATAGTAGAATAATGTATTTTTTTTAATTACTTTTTATTTTTATGAAAAATAACTGTTTTTTTTAAAAAATGTTTTTCTTCCCATTTTAAATTTTCATTTTTTGATATTTATGACGAAAAAGTGTTTCATTTCTCATATGTAAAAAAAATAATTCTATGAAAATCAAAGGTAACAAAATGATGCCCAATTAAAGATGCATGAGAGAAACCCTCTAAGCGCCACTAACGGTGTAGTTCCTGGGGATGCCACTGCTCCCGGGTTAAATAAATGATTTATATACGTATCATTCCAAAAAAAATGTTTTTTTTGAAAAACGAAACTACTTTTATAATATTTTCGTATAGACCCGGTATTATGAAAATAAAACTGCGATTGTATGTACATCGCAATTTTTCCGCGACCAATTATTGCGCCAAGATAAATATGATTTCCAATGCGAAGAATTTAATATTTTCCGAGCCATTTTATCAACGTTTCTTTGAACTGCGGCAGCCGCGCATGATACTTTTTCGTTTAATGTAAAGTGATATCCGAGAAATAAATTATTTCCTTCGGGAATTCTTCAAAGCGAATAGTAGATCTCATTGTGCTTTCCGCAAATATGTACCTTCCGATTTTAATGGGAGAGTCTATAAATAAGATTTTAAAATATTTGTAAAATAGAAAATATAAATTCAAACACTTTAAAAGAGATCGTAAGGTCATGACACGTCGTAAAAGTAATCGTCATAAAAACATATTACATACCATTCATACTAATTGTATGAAATTTGTGGAATATGGAAGCTTTCAAAATAAATAAATTACACGTTTTATAATTAATTGATTTTATTTTCTTATTGTAAACAATATTATTTATTTTCCTTATCTTACTTAATAATGGTGAAAGCTCAACAGCTTGTCAAAAATTAAGAAATAACTCTGTTTAGCTGTGAAAATAACTGTTTAAGTATGATAACTAAACTAAACGCATGTGCCATGAAAATATAACATACTTGTTGGAATATTGGAATAGCTCCAACCATGGATTATTGGATTACTAGGCGAAAGTCAAAACTATTTCACCGACAAGTACTACTACCATAAGTTAAGGATTATTAATTATAAATGGCCGTGGCCACTTCACTCATATGTTAATACATTTAGTTATATGATATTTGACAGCTCTAGTGACCTTCGCGGCTCGGCGGGATACGAATTTATACTTGTGTACGGCTACTTGTAGTTTGTCTGGCTGGGGCGGATTATTAGTCGAAGAGTTTATAAATTTATTTGGTAACTTGGCTATTGGTGTTGGCTGGGGTGTCATCCAAACATCGTGGTTGTTACCTTCATCATTACTGGCCTGGTTATATGTGGATAACAAGAAAATTATTTTTATTTTTCATCACACGATTAATTTTAAAAGTAGTAAGAATATTGAAAACAAGCGGTCTGTACCCGACGTTGCACGGAAACTGATTTAGATAAAAAAAAATATGACGTAGGTGACATTGTTTTGCAAAACCTCTAAATAATAACAATGTTTCCATTAAATCCAAACATGGATGGTGGTTGCGCCAATACCTACACTTGTGGTATACATCGAACGCCCTTTATGGAGAAGCAGGCAATCCGCTTAACCTGACTCCGCCAATGACGCGGGACCCAGCAGGGCCGGCGTAAGTACATACTGGACCGACGCTGTGAGTACATTCGCAACCGCCGCCTCGCTCGGAACGCATTTCGTCAAGTGTACTTTCGACCGCCATCACTGCCGTGTGACATTAACACTACCGCATTTCGCATCCGCAAGAGTTGTCGTTCGATCTCATCGCCGCAGTCAAATCCGTTCTCGCAGTGGATTTGTTATAATCTTGGTGAAGACGGACACCCGCATTTACAATCCACTTTAGACCGCAGTTCTTCAGGTCGCAGTTCCAATAAATCGGAAGATAACCAGGAGGTAAGTGTTTTGCATGTTTCTCTGTGACGGGCCTTTCGCTTCGTACTGGACATCTCCCTCGCCCCTTGGAAGTTCTGTATAGTTGGACACTCAAAGCGCACCAATTTCAACCATACCATAACCGCTTCACCAGATGGGATGTCCGGGAGAGTGGTGGGGAACATCCTTTTATATTTTCATCAAAGTTATAAAATGCAATTAGATTTGCTTGGTTCAGTTCTGTATGATTACTCATGTGTCAATAGATCATTACAAGCTTGAAAAGTGATTTTTCTGTTAGTCTTGGATCCCCAACGCACGTGCGCGCACTGTATTATGCCGGATAAAAATCTTTAAAACTAAAGCAGTGAAGCAAATGCACACCCTACCATCTATCCATCTGGATGTTTGTCATGTCCATGTTAATAAATTTAATTGAATCTGGTTGAAGTCTGCAACTAATGGGTCACTTGAAGAAGCCGCCAGAAATGTCAGGAAGATTATCACATATTACAGGAAAATTTTAATTGTAGTGTCGTCATTGTTATAGTGACTACGGTCGTTCTATCAAGAGGATTATCGAAGTAGAAAAAATGTTAAATAAATAAATAAAAATTAACAGCCATTCTCTATCCACTGCTGGATGATTGTCTCCCCGTGACTGATAATTTATAATGAATAATATATATACAATAAACATATCTTTTTTAATGGAAATGTTTACACAATAAATGGCCAGTCTCTATAAAAACCATAAATTCGATATTGGAATTTACTGCGCAGTATTATCCGAACGTCGCTATCCAAATTTATTTTTTAGCAATAAATTATTTTCTCATTTCGAAAATCTTTTTTATCCGTTATTTACGAGATCGGTCAATTTGGAGGCGGTCAATTTAATAAACTGCCTTGGATAACGCAGAATTTTGGTTTCGTATTATAAATCATTTTTATAATTAATAAAAAAAACTTGATTTTCACCACTTTTTATTCATTAGAATAATTATTTGGAATTTTCTAACCATCTTTTGGCTATGGATCATTCTTTTGATATTAATGAGGGTTTACAAATTTTACATACAAATTAAACAGAATCACAGTTTTATCAACTAGAAATTTTGGAAATAAGAAAAAGTGTTAATAGTAAATTGAATATTATAAATAAGCAGGTTTTTTTACAAATAATCTTTTAACTTTATTTTCATGTTAACTAGGCACTTTATTATTATTCATTTTCCATATATAACTTTTTTAGGACAAAGGAGCCATAGACCTTGAAACATTTTGATATTTTCAATATAAAAAAGTGGTCAAAACTATGTTTATTTTATTAATTATATAAATAATGTCATCACGAAATTATTTTGCCATTTTTTAAGGAAAATAAATAAATCATTTTAATAATTTAGGATATTTTTTCCCGTAATATATGTTATTTTACTGTAAGCAAATACGAGGCGTACCCCCGTAAAAATCACGGTAATTTGGTGGGAAACCGTTGCGTGTTGCCTGGACCATTGCGTGCTGCGCGCTGATTGCGTGCAACCCTCTAATTATTATCTAAAGTTGTAATTCCAGCTTCATTATTAGCTAGTTAAGACAGAAAACAATATTAATATATTTAGATGATTTTTTCAGGATGCACAGGATATGTAAGCTTTTCCATTCACTTCTTAAATAACTAAGAACAACAAACCAGGAAAATGATGTGTTTGGACAAGAAAGCTTGAATAAGGTGCGAAAAATGATCGGGTCAATTATTATTATTATTTATTTCTATCGTCTATTATTATTTCTGCGTTTTAATTCACACACAACACAATAAACACATACATGGAATTTTGAGATGCTCAAATAAGTAGGTATCTCGGCGGCCTAGCGGCAGAAGACGGAACTAAAGGTGTCAAGCTCTCGGCGGTAGATTTGAAATTTACACGGCGGCATATGGTTGACTTTCAAACATCTCAATGTAACATTGGAGACAAAAATAACGGGTGTACAGTTTTGGTGAAGAAGATTTGACATAAGATAATATAATAAGAAGAAAGAAGACGGCGGATCGCGATTTATCCACACGGCGACAAGCGGCCTTCCATCGCAAGGTAAGTCGTTCGAGTTTCTACTGTTTGAATATATAATATAATACTAGAAGAAATGATAAATAATATTAATATACACACTGATACGCACCAAAACTATGCAACCAGATCAACAGGATGAACAATGAGAATACCAATCACCAGTGGCGTACAGTGGGTATAAACTTAGGTTATGCTGTGACCGACTATATACCTATATTAAAAATATATATATAAGCATATACCTATAAGGGTATATACATTTAAAAAAAATTTTAACTATATATAATGAACTATTTTGAGTAGTTTCAATCCACAAAAATAACTGCACTATAAAATAAGTATTGTAAACAATATTTTCTAAATAAATAAATATTTTATATAGGTATAGCTTATACGTTTAATAATAAAATTTCAATATATTTCGAAGACGATTTATATATAATTAAATCGGAACAATACTAATTTCAGATATACGTTTCTTTTCACAAAAATAAATCAAAAATTTTAAGATACCATTATGATATGACAGATAACAGATGGTATTTGTCGTATTCGTATTTACATTTACTACAGAAAAGACATAAAATTTACACCGAAAGTTTTGGGTGGAATTTGTAAAAAATAACATTTATGCATGACGTGCGCCTGGCATAGGACCTTTCGAAGAAGGACGCTACTACACAAAACTCGCAGTATTAAAAATACACGGTTTTTTTCTCGACTTGACTATATTTGTGGAACAAATTGGTAGGCGAAATAAATGAAGAATTGACATCAAGTTAAGCGCAGAAAAGTCGGAAATAAAACTTCTAGCCGTAGGACGAATTACGGATTATTTAATTAATATTTGTTTCTCAGAATCTTTACTAATGCACATCTTTTTTGCTTGTATGCGCTGCACGCCATTGCCAATCACTAATATAGGACGAACAACGTCTATGGTGAAAGAAAAATAGATTATATTGTGCCAAGAATCTTTAATAAATTACATAAAAATTTATTTAAGATGATGCAAGGCGAAAAAACTCCATTGGCTTCAAAAAAGTACAAGCTAAAAGAATATATATTAAAGCTATGTACCTAATCTTACATTAATTTATAATTACATATCATGTATCACTTGTAAAAATCATGCAATACTCGATAGTGACCTACACTATAATCTTCATTATAAAATAAAAATTATTGTTAAATATTGAAGGCAACCATGCCGTTAAACTGCTGTGCAGTTTGGCATATGTGTAATATAATAAGTATCAAAAAATAATTAAATATGAAAAAAAATATATAAAAAAAAACTAAATTTTAAAATACAATAAGAAAAGACCAAACTACATACACAGCTATCGAAATTTGTAATTGATGGCGTAAACAATTATCATGGATGGAGCCGCTTCATCATTAGAAGCAAAAAAAATTCGGATACTCTCTCCAAGCTTAAAACCCAGGTCAAAACTTTTCAAGTTCTCAAAGACTGCAATAGGACGATGCCAAAGTCTGCACTAAGTCATTCATATAGTTGTTTAGGCTTGTCGGGAGCCTACCAGGACGCCGTTTGCTATCCACAGATATGCAGCCTCATTTGAAACGGCTGTACCAGTCCTTTCTCCATGAGATGCTCATAGCTTTCGGGAGCTTATTGGATTTTGCAAACGGTTTTCGCTTGCTTTTTAGTCAAGCTATTGGCAAAATTTAACGCAATATGGCTGCTAAAGTCGTTCCGTAATCTCACGACAATTGAGAACCCTACGACACTACAGAGACTTGACCGTCAGCGACTGACGCATTCTGCGGGTGGAAAAAATTAACGCATGCGCCTGAGTGTCCCCTACATATATCCATTAAAAGATACCTTCCGTGTTTCATTTGCTTGGGCGGAAAAAATAAAGGTTAAAAAATGTTCTTCACGGCCGTTCAGAATCTTCTATGTATATTCTGCCGATATATGTGACCTGATATTCTATATTTTGTGACCTCTCTGGCCGATATCACATCATACCTGATGACGGTCCCTGCAATGGGATCCGAAACGTCGGCCAGAGAGGTCACATATACACGGCAGAATATCCCAGTAAACTATAATCAGAAAATAAAGGTTTGCTATTAATTGAAAACAAAACATAATTTCTGATTGTGTGATCATAACCTCCACATGACCCAATAACTTAAGTTTTAAAAAAACTAACCCATAAAAAGTTTTTATTATATTCCCTTCCTCATTTACTAGTGCAAACAGGTTTGGCGCTTAACATACGCGTTGGGCTCGAGTCGGGCGACGCTACGAAAGCGAGTAATAAAAAATTTCGAAAAATACAAAATTATACTATAATTATTAATTTTTTAAACGAAAATTTGTCAGATAATTTTTATCGTCGCCCCGAGTCTGTCTGCAAATTTTCAGCTCGATTGGATCACGGGAAAAGAGTTAAAAATCGATCCAAAGTTTTTTCGACAGACAAGCAAGCAAGCAAGCAGACGCTATGAATTAAAAAAAAAGGAGTAAAAATGTTTAATAATAAATAAATATTTATTTTTCCATTTGTCAACACCCTTAATATAATAATTTGTTGGAAATGGAATGAAAAATATGCGTTCTCCATCTTATTATTTGCTTTGTTGTAAATTCATTTTTTCTAGTTTTTCATTCCAAGTTTCGTTTATTTAAGAGCGTTCCAAAAAAATTTAACCAATTTATAACACAGTTCTACTTTTTAAGGCTTTAAAAGAAAACGAAAAAGCGCGGAGGCGTTCATTTTTTTCGTTCTAATAAAAACGAAGCTGACATTTATGAAATCTAACTGCCGTGAAATTCAAAGCGAACATGATATTTTACGAAGCAATATTAAGAAATAGCTAAATATAAGATATACTTCGATAAAATATCACGTTCTTTGCTAGTTTGTATATATTTCTTGAATAAGGCATTAGTATACATTTTTTCCGTAACCAGACGACAGGTTTTGGCATATCGAATTGGCGTCTCTGCTGCTTGTAGTCGTGTAGGACCCCGCGATTTCAGTAATGCTTACAGTAGTCACGTGCGGTTTTTATTTATTTATTTTCCTTTATGGCTTTTATATGCAATACAAGTATGGTATTACAATATAACAGTAGGGTATTATGTATAGGTAAAATAGGTATAATTATTATGTATTACACTAGAACACTTCTTAATCTTATCATAAAATTGACACCAAGACCATGAAAGCCAGCACATAAAAATAACCGAGTTGTTGGTAGTTATCGAGAAGATAGTAAGAATTTCTTTATACAAAGGTCGCCTTCATATTTGAATTCTATTTTTTTATGTTTCAAAAGACGAAATTTATAATAAATTCCAATATTTTCAACATATTAGAAGCAAAAACATCATATTAGAGGCAAAAACATCAATCTGCTCGTATTTTTTGGTAATCTAAGAAATCTTTACAATGGAGAATTTAAAAAGTAGATAGTGGCTGTAGTTTCCAAGGCAACACCTGCATATCTTCTAGTTTCTTGGGGTGGGTTACGCAAGCAAATGCATTTTAACATTTTGATTATGATGAATTATCAATTTATCTTTGATTTAAAGATATTTATTTTGAATATTCTCTAAATTAAACATCAGCCCTGATGATGGAACCTGCAATGGTATCCGAAACGTCGGCCAGAGAGGTCACATGTACACGGCAGAATATCCCAGAAAACTATACATAGTGGAAAAAATGTACTGAATTCTGGATTTTATGTATCTCTATCCTTTCCAAAATCATGTTTCCTATAAATTATATATAAAACCTCGAATTCAGTACATTATAAATCAGTCATCGTCGATGGCTGCATTGAATTTTTTTTGTATATTGCTGCCTCTGTTTATATACCCTACATGTATAATATATACGAATATTTTTTTTTGAAATCTTTGCTTAATGTAAGTAAGAAATCTAGGGTTATTAATACTCTATAAACTGTGCAATTGATATGAACGACTAGAGAAAAGTTTTCGTCTACAATAACGCCTTAATCTATTATCTAGATCAATTACGCTAAGATCTATTCATCAAACACAAAATTTTCTATTAATTTTGTGTGTATAACTGTTTGGGCAAGGCAAATTTTGTACTCTTCAGAACTTCATCAAATTGCTGAGCAAATATTTTTTTTTTTAGTAATTGCATGACAAGTTATTAACCTTGCAGTTTACGTGGTTCGTGTCCTTTATGGACGCGATTTTCTGTCAAATACAGCGACATGATCTCGCGACTCGCATTCACATAATACTAGACAAGCATTACGAAACCTTGACGAAATACCAAAAACTAAGACAACACATGGACAGAAAAATTACTCATACATAGGGCCTAAAATATTTAACATATTTAAAACAGACTTCCCGGAAATCAGATTATACTCAATTAATAAAATAAAAGCTTTAGCAAACAACTGACTTACCTCCAAAGGTAGAACAGCAACTGAAAATTTACTTACTGTAATTGCATACTAATGTCCACAAATAAAAATATTTACCTATATAAATAAATTAATTAATTAAGGAATATAAAAAATAATCTTAAACAAAACTTTAACCCTTTTTACATTAAACAATTATTCTACACATATTTACACTTGGACTTATGACTCATTCAACTTTTACTAACATTGCACTTGATACTTTGTAGATACATAATTACTACCTTATGAAAATAAATATTACTGACGAATTCAAAAAAATATTATAATTGTGTTCTATAACGCCACTCTGGGACAGGCGTAGCCTAGTAGAGTGGCATAATCCACAAATTTAACAAAAAAAAGTGTAATTTATCTTATATTTTATTGTTAAATTAGTATTAAGTACCTTGATTTGTAAACAAGTATTTTTTGAAATAAATAAATGATCGCTCAATTAAAAACTACACATTATAGTGTGCCTAATCATTACATCCATTCTGTATTTAAGGTCATGGAAAAATACATGACGTCCACTTCGCAATGAACAAACTATACCTAATTCTCTATTTAGTTCGGAGAGACAATTTTTTTACGATTTTCACCCTAAAAATCACTGGCCTTCCTGTCTTCGCGACTCGAGGCTGCGGTAACTGCATTATTTCAGCAGTTATTCATGGTGCATACACTTTCTGATCACAGAACAGCCCTAGGTCTATGACGAGTCCCTCTTCACTTCACTGATCGATCGACGAGATCAACATAGTACTCATTACATAAAGGGCTCATTGTAAATCTTATTCTCTCCCAGTAAACCTTCTTATTTTATGATTACAAGGCATCTAAACAACTCTCCCGTGTGTATTTGATATATTATTTATACAATATTATATAATATTATAATTATTATATTGCTGATAGCTCGTTATCGGTTCTTAGAAGTAAGTTACTCTGGCGCGGCTCTTTATCATTTCAAAGGGCTGTACATTTTCCGAACACAATCTTCCTTTGTTTACCAAACAGTGGAGAAATTCAATTTCAAATTTCATTTGACGTGTCTCATTTGATTACTATGTACAAAGTTTCATGTATTACAACCACAATTTCCAAACTTTAACGTGCTATAAAGTAAATGATTTATTTTGTAATTTCCTATTCAAATAATTCCCTTTATATTAATACTCGTGGCGTATGTCTGTTTAACGCAAAAGCTTTGGATCGATTTTTAACTCTTTTCCCGTAATCCAATCGAGCTGAAATTTTGCAAGCAGACTTGTGGCGAAGGTCAAAAAGATCTATCAAATTTTAGTTAAAAAAAATTAATAATTAGAGTATAATTTTGGATTTTTCAAATTTTTAATGGTTTTTTCATACAACTTACTCAGTTTTATGAAGATACTGCGACGCATCTGGTAGACACTAAACCTTTCGTAGCCCAACGCGTAGGTTAAGCGCCAAACCAGTTTCCACTAGAAAATGAGAAAGGCAGGATAAGAAAAACTTGATGTTTATGGGTTAGTTTTTTTAAATCATTATATTGTTCCAACGTCTGGAATATTTACCTTAAAGAGTTATTGCAAGAAAAGAAATTTCAGGAATGAGAGTTTAAAATCTGTGCATACAGTGAATTTTTTGAACGCAGTTTTTTTAGAAAAGTTTTAATGAAACCTGATGAGAACTAAGGCAGTTATCGTATCCTGTTTGTATTTACATTATTTTTAATACCGGATAATATGGCGGACTTGATCTAAACAAGCGAATTGAAATATTAAATTTATAAAAAAAATTATGCTTCCTGAAATACTCTGCAATATATTATAGTATTTCTATCGAAATCTCATTGAAAGGTCCATTTTTTTAAAACTCCAAAAGGGCAGAAACAATTTTGATTCAAATAGATATATTTTCTGCTCAGATCTTAATCTATATTGTTAATATCACGGTTCTAAATTAGAAAAAACAAATTATAAAAAAATATCACTAAGTAATATACATTATTGACATAGGCCTTTAACAAAAATATTAAAAATGCCGTCAGAGTTAATTAAATTTTTATTTTATTTTATATGTAATTTACTTAGTAATTACTTAATTGTGTATACATTTTATTTTATAATTCTTTAGAATATTTCTTCAATGATAGATAGTTTTTAAATTTAATATTATTTATGCTCCATACTATTATTATTATCTTTGCTTAAAATTTTTCATTATTTTTCTCTTTACTATATTCATTTTAATTTTTTTTTGCTTATTATTAGTTTATTTTACTGTTGTATTACATAATTGCATTATGATTATCGCATGTTAGTTTTTTCTTCTTATATTATATATAGGTATATAGTATGTACTTCTTACTATTTAATATATTTAAAATAAAATGATACTCCTCTCCCACTCGCGAGTTATGTAGAAGAGAAATAATACTGTAAAAACTGTCACTATCTTTATGGTTAAAAAAATAAAAATGAAATTATCTATTAAATATAAAAAAATGTATAATATAATAATAAGAGTATTATAATGTCTTTAAATAAATACATCTAAATAAAACACTTTGGTAAACGATAAATTTTACTTAGAAATACATAGCTAATACTGAACTATTTTTGTTCATCAGAATTCACTCGCGCTCAAAATTTTCATTCGCTCGCTGTTCACAGAAATTTGAACATGAACTGAAAATATCGCCAGCGGGATGCGTTTTTTATAGCTACAGTCCTCCCCCTGACGTCACGCGCCTGCTCCTATATTTCTTGAAGGCGAATGATGTTTCGAAACCTTCCGGAAGGTTTTGGATTTATCGTAAAAATGTTTTTGTCAAATGATTCCAACATTTTTATAGCACTAGGGTTAAATTAACTTTAAAAATACTCAAAAAAACTCAAGTAATTTTTTTTTATATCTTTTTAATTAATTCATTTTATTTTAAAAATCTCAACTAACATCAATTTGTTTCTAAATATCTATTATTTTTTGGTGTTGATGGTCCTTACATAAATCATCTGCAAAAAAATAATTTTGCAGGAAACTTGTTTGAAGTTTGGATTTACATACAAAATAAGCGCGTTTGGCTGCCTTTGTGTCAGTTTTTTCTCAGGAAAAAGTAGAAACATTTATCTTTAAAATTTTGTATTGCGGAGAAGAAGATTTTCTTTAGTAATATTGTAGAAGCATGTAGTGAGAACAAGAAGCATGACTTTTATTTAAACGTACATTTGGACAAATAATCTAAATGAAATATTTATCTGCCGGAATATTATGTAATATTAAAATCTGAATAATATATTATTGTTGTGATATAATATTTATCTCATTTCGGTTTCTTTTTAAAATATATGCTTTGAAAATAGTCATGCTTCTTGTGCTCACTCCACGCCCCTGGTATATTGATACAAAAAAGTCGAAAATGAATTTTTGGTAGATTTCACTCAACTAACCCTAGGGCTCTTTCCTAAGTAACAGTTTTGTTTTTAAAAAAATCGATTGATTTGTTTTAATTTATTTATAAGAATAATAGAAAATGTTGGGAAACTGCGTTAGTGTGAAAAAGTTACAATGTGACGAGCCAGACGCTGTATGACAGAAGATTAAAGATTGTGATGTCGCTTATTACAATATTAACGGGTATGAGATGATATTTTAATGAATTTATCAAAAGTTATTAATTAATTCCTGCTCTAGCTAATTCGTCACGCAAAACAAACACATTAGAGAGAGAGAGCATGTGCGGGATTTTGCGCACCAATGTTTGAACGATGATTTGTGGAAATTTATATCCTGGCATAGTTAGAATGTACCGTGTGTTTTTACTGTCACGGGACCGTGATTGCGGTAGGCAAATGAAACACTGGAAATTAATTAACTTTATGAATTAAATTAAATCGGGGGACACGAATTTAATCGGAGAACTGAACTGATGTGGAATAAAAATCCTTTCTCATAAGTTTATTTTATTTTAAGTTTTCTAAAAAAAAATATTTTTTTGTGTCCTTGCCGTTGAAGATCTGTATTGCAGCTTTATAAGAGTTCGACTTCTTCATGGATGGTAGTCTCAATGTGTTGTATTGTAATTTGCATTTTTTTTTCTACCGGAGTATGCTAATATGTTTTCAGAGATAATTTTAAAGATTATCTCTTTGAAAGTCATCATATTGAGTTCATAGAGTATTTTTAAAAGTGTTTCATTTAACAATATTTTAACTATATATTATTAATAATAAACATATTTATATATAATAACTTTTAATATAACAATTTTGTGTAAAATTTAGCCAAAGAATTCATTAGGTATTAGATAGGGTAGAGCGGGGCTAGAAGTCCGGCGGGTAAGAAGTCCCGAAGTACATAACTCATTAAAGAACAGTGTTAGAAACAAATGCTACAGGGGGTTAGGAGTAGGATAGGGGGCGAGTACTATGCTCTATGCCAGTCGGCGCCGAACGCACACTTGAGTAGGATGTCTATCGTTTTTTTTTTGCGCCAAAAAGTAAAAAAAAAGTTCGATTGAAATTCTTTTATAAATCCACACAGAAGGTACAGAAAAGGTTAAGGTAAGTTCGATCTGCCATCTTATTATGTCCATAAGTAATGTATGTCAGAACGTTTTACTACTTGCTTACCGTTTTTATTTTATAATCAAGCGAATCACTAGATGTAGGTATGGGGCAAGAAGTCCATTGACGGAAATTCTTGCCCCGCATAAAAACTTTTTGCCCCTGTATATTTTAATGCAGTGACGTGATTAAATAGTCATTTTTTTTCTTTTTCAGAATGCGTAATTATAAAAAATGACTAATAGAGGAACCACACCCCTGGATATTATGAAACAGGCTGCAGATTCCGTCATTAAATGTGATAAGAAGTTGTGTCGAGCTGCAAAGACTACAGCATCTGCAGGAAAGCTATTAAAAGGTTTATTGTACGATATAAGAAACATTCAGGTAATATACGTTTTGGCTGCCTTCCCACACGCCGAGTTTTTACTGAGGATCAAGAAAAAAATCTACATATGTTTAAATTCTATGATGAATATGCTTACTAAATTTGTATTATAAAATTGTTGTATTAAAAGAAATTGGTTTAACTGTAATGGATTTTAATTACCCCCGAAATGGTCGCAAATACCCAATTTATTAAAGTCACTAGGATTAATGGACTTTTTACCCCAAGGTTCGGACTTCTTACCTCGTCAGAGGGGCAAAAAGTCCATAATTTCATTTTGCATTTGTCGCTACATTTCTCCCAAACGAAATAATTAAAAACATTTTTGTTTATTTGTGTATCAAGCTGATTCGTATACAGTCTTTTAAAACCTTTTTAGTTGGCAATAAGTACTTGATTTTAAGGATTATAAATCTTGACGTGAAAATTGGGACTATTAGCCCCGCCCTACCCTACATTAAATATTTAATTTCATTGACTTCTTTCATACAATCACCACCTACGAAAAGTGCTGTAGAAATCTAATGCAATGTACGATGTACGATGTACAATGTACGATGTGTGTCGAGAACGATGTCAGTATGTGTGAGTGAGATTATTTATTATATATTTTTTAACTTTTTATTTTTACTTTTCAAATTTTTTACCTTAACATAAGCAAATCTCCCGACAACAGAGATCATCCTTCTATAGATTTGGGTGCTACTGCGCATAAATCAAAACATATTTTCTCCTTTTATAACCAACATAATCACATACAAATTTTGTATTAATAGACTTTTTGTTTCATTTGTTTCTTCTCTCTGTTTTCGCTACCCGAAATAAAATATAAACAAATATCACTTCTTACTCGTATTTTTTTCTCTTTGCCAGTTTTGTGTATCTACATATAAGAAGCTTAGATATTATGTTAATTTACTATAGATTGACCACAATCAAAAGACCATTCCTTAGCTTTGTCCGGTAAGAATAAATCTGGGGGAAAGTTGCCTGGCAAGTCCTTATTACAAGCCTCAATATGATATTCCAAATAAATAAATATTTTTCAGTTTAAAAAAGGTTACTTACTTACTAGAAAAACTTATTTTGTGTTCATTTTTTGCATCGTAACAACACACATATTTTTTTCGCGCATTCTTTTGAATGCGGTCTAGCTTTAATTAACAGTTTCAAAATAATATTTTAAAAGAGTATAGAAAAACGTTATTTCTTCATTATTACCAACTGAGCTGTTGCTGGTATTTTTTCTATTCTTTAACATGCAAATGTTCTTAAGAAATATAACATTTGAAATGTATTTTAAAATGCAGTTGTTAATTGAATTCCATCCGAGCGATGAAATTATTCAATGAGCTTCTAGTCTCCCGAGAGTAGAAGTGAGCAGAATGGTAAGAGGGTGGACTTTTTAATTAGTTAATTATTCTTTTGTTGAAGGCGTTGTGAAGAAATCTCCGTGCAGATAAATAGATTAACTCCTAAGGGGTGAAAAGGCGCGATATTCCGCCGTCTATTTTTCAGTGAAATCATCACAATCCTCATCGGTATTCTTCACCTTCAATCAAAAGGCGGCCACAAAGAAATGTATAATTGATTTAGAAAGAATGAGAAAAGAAAGAACCTCTCAGTTAGGTTTTCTTTGAAGGCTGAGAATATTTCAAATACGGATAAACAAACCAAAATGGTACGTTTGCGCTGTGGAAATTCGCGAAGAAATGTAAAATAAACCATTAATAAAACATCCTTTAGTGGCTGATACATTTTTTAATAATTTTGAGAAGAGAATTATTTACGGTTTTGCTTTATTATTAAAATATGTTTTTCTCTGGAAAACGTATAATTGTAGATTCTATGTATTTGGACTAGTATTGAACGGCAACATTTGATTTTCCTCACTTTCTAAAATAAACTCCATAAAAGAATTCAATTTAACATAGGGGTGAGAATTTCTAGCATGGATTTCTTAGATATGAACATTACAGTAGTTTCATATGGGCATATATTGTTATGTATACAATTCTTCTTATCCTCGGTTAATCTTCAAATAACTTCAACATTGAATTAAATATTTTCAAACAAATTGCTATTAATGATGATAATAAAACTTAATAAATAGATAATAATATTAAATAAAAAGTAAAAAAAAGTTTTGAAGTACAAGTTAAGTAAATCTTTTATTTACTCAACAATAGTTGATATTGGAGAGCATTAGAGAAAAATCGTATTTCTAAATAATCATATTTCAAAATTCAATAATTAAAAATAACCCAAAGATTATATATGATCAGCTCTCAATTAAGAAATTACATAACTTAAATAAGAAAAAGGCTGATAATTTTTATGTAGTTAAAACTTGTAAAAATTTTATATTAGAATAGAGGAGCTCTTTTGATGTTTATATAGCAAAAACTTTTCTGAATTCGCAAATCACATTTTGGAAGCAAACCAATGTTAATAATGGTTTAGAAATTTGACATACAAGTGAGATAGGATTACAGTAAGATTTACAAAAAAAATATGTTTTAAAAGCAAATTTAATATTACCTTTACATAAACAAGTCCTTTTTGCAAATATTAACATTTTTTGCGTTGTATCCTGATAAAGAGATCATCGGACCCGAAACATTTTTATTAATCAATAAATATTGGTTTTACACAAAGTATTTGCTTTTTAAATTAACAGAAAATATCTAGGTATTTATCATACAATTTATTCTCAGGTAGTAACTACTGTTTGTCAAACCTGGAAAATCCTCACGCTGGAAAAATACTTTAACCATTACGCTACGTGAATATTACTGGTGAAACCAGTTCAAAATTCAATATTATTTCATGAAAACAGTGGAATGTCTTCATCGTCATTTAGTAATAATAATAAAAATTGATAATTTATATTGTGCTATTTTCGTAAAAAAATTCGCCTCAAGGGAGCTTTACATAAACATTGTTTAATTCTACACTAGTATTTAATTTAAAGGAATTAATTTTACAAAAAGGTGCTTCTAAAACCATGACTGACCTTAGAGTTTGGCGTATATTACTTTAAGGGGGGGTAAGGTTAATTCGTACAAAAAAAGGCATGTTTTTGTGAATTTTTTGTGACGACACAGTTAAAACCTCTTTATTAAAACCAAAAAATGATACATTAAAGGATAACATTTGAAAAATATTATGTAAAATTTTCAAGACGAAATATTAAAAAATACGACAATGGCAGCTATTATTCGGACGTGTCTCGGAAAAATGTAGAAATGCGGTGTCCATCATAACTTGGTGCTTGATCATCTGAAATCAAAAAATCAAAGTTCATTCGTTAGATAATAGATTTTCCTCGGAAACGCTAGGAGGGTTTTTTGAAATTTCAATTTTTTGGAACACTTTGAAGGGAAACACGCGATTTTTTGGGAAAAATATCGACTAATTTGTTATTAAAAAATAAAAATTAATAACAAATTTGAAAAAAAGTCTCCAGCGTTACCTCGTAAATTATGTACAGAAATAGTGATCAAAATTTCAAACGGATCGGTGCAGTAGTTTTGAAGTTATGATGGACACCGTCTTTGAAAACGTGAGATGTAGGGAAAACGCTTTAAAGTTTTGCACACTGTAAAATTCAAAATAAAACTCAACACTTATTTTATACTTACACATAATCGTCGATGCCATGTTCACACAGCAAAGAGCTTTCATCATCAGCATCCTTTTTGTCCTGGTCTACGCAAAACTCTTCCAATACAATAGCACGTCCGGTACTCCTCAGGTGAGCGCGTCTCTCAGCTGCCCGAGCAGGTATAGAAAATCAGTCTGAGTATCCCTCAAATGTTCATAATTTCGTCAATTTTGCTCCAATTGACTTTAAATTTTGACACAATATTCTTGCGTTGTTATACATTCATTTAAAAAATTAAAAATAAAATGCAAAAAAAAAGAAGTTAAAAACATTACCCCCCCCCTTAAGTCGTTTGCGATGCATTGAAGATATAGCGGCGCCATATTATCTCTCACCTTGCACATTAATCAACACAACTTGAACTCGACTCTATGAGGAAAAATAAGCCAGCTTACATACCCATTGCGCAAGGCGCTTCCGCCTTCCTCTGTCTTTCGCCGCTGTGGTTTTTGTTGACCAAACACTATCCAATTGACCTCCATTCTGTCTTTTCTGCTGCTTATTTTGGCTTTTAGCAGCAGTATTCTCTTTGGAGTTTTCTAGCAAATACGTATTTTTACACATTTCTTTGGAATTCATAAGAAGTCTTCAAACCACCTAATTGAGATATTTACATGTTGACCTCCATGCTGGGATCTCCCTTAGATGATTTAATTTTCCTGGGTCTAATAATGTTACTCCTACTGCTCTCCAAAAGAGTAAGACATACATTATTTTAGAAACCTTTGATAGAAAATCTTTGGTAGAGTATACTTATTTTATTAATATGATTCTACTTATTTCAACAACATTTTTATTTATGATATCGCAATTTAAGAATATTTTTCTGGCAAAATAAAAGTCTAAGATCGAGTCTTGATGAAAAGTAATCTTTTTCAAATAAAAATTTACTAATTTTCGATGGTGTTTTTCAGTTTCATTATTATGTGATTCATAAAATTTGACTTAATTATCAAACTAAAATTGAAAACTCACAACAAAAAAACATTAACATTTAATTTTCTACCTGTTATCGGGTGATTTTGATTTGTGTGTACATAAATACAGAATTTCCTGATATTAAAATTAAAAACACCAAGAAAAAATCATTCTTCCAAGACATATAAATGCCAAAATAATCAATTCATCACAAATAATTTCATTCGAAGCGAATCTAAAAACGCGAAAATAAAAAAATAAAAATTGTAATCTTATTTAAAAATCGAAAAATACGGGACACAGAATATGGTCTTTATTTTTAAAATTTGAATAGAAAATTGAAAGCGCCCGCGATAGAAGTGACATTGCAAGCTTTAAATAGTCACGTTGACCTAGATATTCCAGATGAAATCAGCTGTATAAATATCACAACGTCAGAGTACATTGTTTGAGAGTTTTACTACTTCCTACAAAAAACCTTTCCGCTTTTTAAACAATTTATTATATCAATTAACGTATTTTATAGATATCTCACAGAGACGAAACTGTATTTCTTATGGGAAAGTAGGTATAGAAGTTATTTGGGTGAACATAGGACTTATGACCTATCTTATGGTTGGCTTAAGTGATCACTTTACACAATGTAACATTCGCCATTTCCACCCATGATAGAATATACCATGCTTATTCATTTCTTGGAAGTTGTATATATGTTCAAATTGCGTGGAAAGCTTTCACATACGAGTTTTAACCGCCTTTCCATGCAGCCTGTACAAAGCCATTTGATTTTTGAACAAACTCAAAATATTCTGAATTTATTATATTGCCATTTAATATATAATATTCTACAAACTTAATAACAGACATGTCAGGATTATTCAGATCTTCATCCCTAAAGAAGAAAAACCGAATTATTAGTCCATTTTTAGTGAATTTCTAGCGAGAGAAAAATAAATAAAAAGTGTTTAACTTTCTTAAACGATTTCATTCTTCCAAACCATTTTCACCGATGAAAACACAATTTCTGGGTGATTTATCGCCCCGAGCTGTCAATCTATGTGGGGCAGAAACAGCCTACTTATATCTTCTATTTTTCTTCACCCAGGATTCTTCTCAATTCTTTACCGATTGACGATTTAATTCCGTAAGAAATGGTCTTAAAAATTCGGAGATTGGTAATAACTGGACATAATTTTCACAAGACAATTAGCAAAGTAAATTGTATATATTTTAATTCTATTAAAACATGTTTGTGGTTTTCTTTATTTAATAATATATAAATAAAAAAATTAAAAATAAAATTGTTACCGAAAATCGCGATCCTATAGTTTCCCATTCTAATCAATCCCGGGCAGTCAGCATTCACGAATTGATTAGAAATCCGAAGAAATTCCACTTTCTGGTCCCTTCATTATTTTGACTTTTCCGTTAAGTCAAGTTGTCCGTGGTGATTGCTAAAACTCATAAAGGAATATACCCTTTTTGCTCGTTATCATATTCGATGGTCTGATGTTCATTTTCTTTGTATACTGTGTGATCCAACGAACCAATATCTTAAGGCAATATTTTTAAAGCCTCCTTTTATAGAAGCCTTTTGTGCTCTGGTAGCTTAACTCTATAAAGTTCTAAAAGAGACTAGCGGCTGTTTAATTATTTATCAAAAGTAATTAATTTTAAATAGAGAGGCGAACGCGGAAATTGTGGCACATCAATCCCACTTAAAATAATTTCGTTGTCTATCTGTCCGTAACTTCGTGTAACATCCGTGATTTGATTCGATTTCACAGCTAAAAAAACGGAATTAAACGGATGTAGATGGGGCTTGAACCCCGGGCCAGCAAAATCGAACTCAAACGCAACTTAACGGTGTTGCTACCGCCAAGCCTGCACGACCCGTCAAAAATACGGTATATATAGGACTTAGCAAAGACGCGAAACATTTGTACCGATAAAAAAGATTATAGGGTGCACAACACATTTCCTTATTTTGTAAAATATATTTTCCTTAGGTACGCGGGCTTAATAAATATTTTTCCGATTTTTTTTTGTTTAGTTTGACGCACAATAGCCAGGATTTAAAATAGTACCATTGCCGGCGGGGTAAATATAAAAAAATGTTAAAATATTTTTTTAAAAGTCGTTATTACTATTTCATGGGCTATGAATAACTAAATACCCACTTATTATTTAGGAACCGGCATGTAAAAGTACCGTAATTTTTGACGGGTTACAGCTAGTATTCTTACTATTTTTTAAATTTATAAATGCTTGTACAATGTATTAAAAATAATTTCAAGAAAATAACTATTAAATCTTTTAAATACCCAGAAATTCCAGAGTGACTTCAAATTATGAAAGTATATTCTTATAATTCGCGAGTTTTTTGAAAAGATGTTATCGCCTCCTTCTCTAACTATCCACATTTTGGGTTAATAGTAGAATTTTTAAGTTATTGTCGTCTTTGTGGTTTACCACAAACTGATGGATTTTTCCTTAACAGTAGGAGAGCCTGTCTTGAATTTTCAGTTATTCTATGATGGAGGTTATATTTCACCTAGTTTTCACGGTATGTTCAGCATTTGTCTCCGTCTGTATTTAAAATGCTACCATTTTCCGCCTATTGCTCTTTCTCAAGGTTCCTTAAAACCCTTAGCGCTTGTTCAGACACAGCGGGAAGCGTTAAGTTTCAGAATCGCGTTTCAAAACACGCGATTTGTGTCATCTGTTCACACAGCCGCGGTTAATAAGCGATTTGTGCGCGCGAAAATAAACGTCAGTTTGACAGTTCTGATGCCGTTCTCCATCTTTGAATATCAGAGATATATTCGCTAATCACTTTGTTAACGACGGCCGTGTTCCATGGCAAGACACATAAATATCATTCTGTCAGTTAATTTTTGGTGAATAAATACCTACTTCTTTAAAATACTCTTTTTTTCCACCATTTCCAAATATCTCCACCAACTCCTGCCAAGCTTGGTTCTTGGCATATTTGAGTAATCCTCACAATGAAGATCCCATATTACAGGTCTTTTCTCCACTTCATCAATAAAAAATTCAGTGTCAAAGCGATCCATAACCATAAAAAAGATAATATAATCCACGCGTGCTCCTGTTGTGACATGGAACCGTGCGGTTCCCGCAACGCGACTGAACGCTCTTGTAAGGCCCCATAGTAATAGGATCGTGCGGGCGCCGTGCGGGTCTATTTTCTAGCGGTTGGGTTGCGGGCACCGCAGCGGTTGACTAACCGCACGGTTGTGTCTGAACGATCACATACAAACCTAGGTAAATGAGACGCGCACGGATCTCATGCGATTCTGAAACGGCACGGTTCCCGCTGTGTCTGAACAAGCGCTTAAAGCTTATTGCGACTTATTATAATACGTACGCCATTTCTAAAGTAATAATCGTTTGCATGTATTAACAACGTTAATAGGCGCTTTCTACAGGATAAGGAAGTGGTCACAACTTACCTTGTAATCCACCCTAGCAACTTCGAGCTTTTCAGTGCTATTTACTAACCACACGTATCGTTAATCCGTAATTTGTTTTTAAAAGCTTATGTTACTATAAACATTGCAGAAGAGCTGCAGACATTAAGGTGGGAGATACTCACCATCCTTCATATAGTCCAAACCTTTTGCCATCGAGTTTTCACATTTTCTCCAATTAAAAAAAAATATACAAAAAAGCTTAAAATGCCGATTGATGACTGCGTCCACGAAATTATAAATTGATGCCAATTTTTTTTTTTTTTAAATAAGAGATGAATTTTTTTAGTAACTCTTTTTTATTTTTCCGTTCAATAATATGCAAATTTTTAATTAATGATTATTTTATTACTCAATGTACAAAGTCAGTTCATTAATCAATACTATTTTGCAATATATTATTCGTATATGAATGAACTTATTATTAATGCTAGTAATACGTATTTATCGCTCGTAAATTTATTCTCGCTTGTAATAGTCGCATTGATTTATTACACTACTTAGGTACTTCGCTCGATTATTTCGCTCTATTTATCGTTTCAATTACCTCACGACTGGCCACCGTGGCCATCACTTCGCAGCTTACAGCTGATTTCGCAGCGAACATCAAAACACGAGGCCTGTGCGGTGGCCTAGATCCACGCTATTTATATCCAAATGCTGGTATTTACTATCTTTTTATATTATCTAGTGTTTAGAAGGTTCTCCTTGGTTGTTCCAAGCGTTTCCAGAATGTTGTGTACAGTGTTGTGACGTATTACAAAGGATTCTGTTTTTAATCTTTTTTGCCATTTCGTTAGAACATAATCTTCATTAATTTTTATAATTGTATTTTTATTATGTATATTCCAGGAAAGTAAAATTTCTGTGACTTTGTTGCGAAAATGAATCATGGGATGTCTTTACATGCGCTTTTGCATATTTTTGTTTTCATTCAAAAAATTTTAACTATTCTTTCTTTTCTAATTTTATCAATTCCTTAACCTTACGTTGGGTCACCATCGCCATGCGTTGTCCTAGTGAAAAACTACCTCTTTCTGTTAATCAAATGAGGCCTATCCTTTTGCAGTATCTAGTTTTGTCAATCGTTCACAACACTGAACAGCTATAATTGTTTGGTTATGGTAAAGTAGCTCATAATAAATAATAGCCTTGCTACTCCACGAAACACAAAGAATTACCTTTTTTATGCATTTTGGCTTTTCTATACGATGACATGAACCTATAGATCCATTAAATCAATCATTCATTAAATACTAATCGCACTACACTCAAACACAAAATATATAATATACATAAAAGTACATGTAAAATATAACTAATTGCAAAAATACATGTTACTAGAGCGTGACGAAGAAACTTGTAATTGGGATAATGGGCGTAGTCTTCACTATAATGTTTATTATCTGAGTATCATGTACCCATTATCCTGTTAGTGTCTATAATAAATAAATAAAAAATAAAAAAATAAATAAAAAATGTTCGGTGGGACATTCCTGGGCTTAGTCCAATGTTTTTGTCGAAGCACGTTATTGTAAACTACTCATTTTTCATCTCCAGTCACAATCGGCGCAAAAAAGATTCATACTTTTAATTAGCACTCAAATCAACACGTGCGACTTTCGTAGTCCAGTGATCTATGAAAATAATAATATTTTATTCCAGCAGAATTGAGAAATAACGCAAATCATATTAAAAAAAGAAATGCTGGTTCTTAACTCCTGTGTCGGTGATGTAACGTAGGTCTACCTGTCATACAAAATATGAAATATCTACCTTATTTACGAAAAGTAAAACGTCACATTTTTTGTAATCATCGAATAGACATTTTCACACAAAAATTACTCAATTTAACTGTTAGGAATGTACGGATTTTTTAATTAAAAAATATTTATTCATTACTCTCGTATTTTCGGCCAGTGTGTAAGAGAGAGCAGTATATTGTGCATCGCAGTTAAATCGAGCAAGAAAGAGCACGACAATACCATACATTTCATGTAGGACAGAGATGGCGGTTGCTTGGGTTTCGGCGAAAGCAAAAACAATATAGAAAGAGTACGATAGAGTCGGGTAAGACGTGATAGACAAAGACGGAGTGCATGCGACTGAAGCGAGCAGGCGACCGCGTCGTTGTTATTGAAACGTCGCGGGAGCGCACGCTAATTCGATTTGACATGATTTTACAATAATTTACTAAAATAATGCAAATATGTATATTTTCCTTACATAATTATAAAAAGTGACCTTTAAAAAGTCTTATCTGTATTATATATATGTATATTTTATCACATATTAAAAACTATGCCGATTTTTAATCAGGTAACGCTGTGTTACTCCAAAGTTTTTTTTTAGCACAGTCTTTTAAGAGTTAATAAAAACCTTAATTAATTTTAAGCGTTACACGTGAATAAAACAGTTAAGAACTTCAATGAATAATGATTTACAAAAAACATTTTATCTTGTAACCAACATGCATATATGTATATATTTTTTTTTTGAAAAATGAGGTGAAAATTTTAAGTTGTAATAAAAATGGAATTTCTTAATAATTTATCACGCCATTAATAAATGTTGTGCCATAAAATATGGAATGATGCGAAGATCTTCCACTGACGAAGCAGAAGCTAGCGAAGTGAAAAATGGAAAATCCCGAGTCCTGAGGAGATAAGTGCTCCGTGACGTTTATAAATTATCTCGATTTCTAAAAATATAGAAAATTTAATAATAAACAGGTATCGAACATCGCGTGCGAAGTTTCTTGTATGAAAGCGAAAATTTTCTCAATGTACCTAAAAATAAAAATTTCCCATTTCAGTTTCTAAAAAGGCAAATAATGTTCTTTTTAACTCAACAATTTTACCTTTTACCAACGATAAATACATATTTTTAATAATTTCTTTACGAAAACACGTACTTAGATGATAAACCAATAAAGCTTCTCTTTATATGCGTCTTTGAAGGTTCATCAATATTCATATAATTAATTATTTTATAGTTCATAGATGGCGCTAAAGTCACAAAAAAAATTATTTATAACTGTTAGGTTTTCAGTTTATATATGGCACTTGTATGAGAGACGATATTAATTTGAATACAATTAATTTAAAATTTGAAAAAAATAAGCGTTATTAAGAAATTCATGGACAAATATCACTTTAAATATTTTTTATTTATAACCTGTCAAATATTCCCGAATTTAAATGTTTTAATCTCAGTTTTACATCAATCAATTCAAATTTTAAATTATAAATCAATCTTAATGTAAGCAGATTATTTTCTACATTAGCACACATTACAGTATGAATAACTCACTGTTTTTGTTAATCCAAATGACCTATGAATGATTTTTATCACTGATATTCTACTTAATAATGTTCATTAATTGAAAACTTGTTTTCACCTTTTGTCCAAATTTAACAAGAATTACCTACTTAACTTACTAACTAACCAACCATCACGCCGTTTCCCCGCAGGGGTAGGCAGAGAGGATTGAACGCCACGCTCTTCTATCCTGGCACACCACTATTGCTTCGGCCACATTCATACATCTTCTCATACACGTTCTACGGTTGTTGCGGCTTTTAACAGGGCCATCCTCAAATACTTGTGGTACCTGATCGTGCCAGGTCTTTCGCGGACGCCCTCTATTCCTGTTGCCTTCAACATTCGCCTCATATATTTTCTTAACCATCCTACTTAAAATACTAATATTCCTTTTTATAGATTTTCTCAAATTTACCAGGATTTCTTTTCCGTTGTGAGCTATTGTGAGTGTAGGTGAGATTCAGTTTTTCATAAAATGCTTTGAAAAAATTAATTTTACAACAAATAAAATTATCGCAAATACATATTAAATTTTGTACACTGCGCTATCTGGTGGCATATATTGCGTTAGCGTCTGTCAAAGCAGCGTCATTAATATTGAACATTATTACATAGAGAATTATGAGAGTTGACGTTAAGAAATTAACGCATTAAGAAAAACAATGTTGAAAAATTTTTTTTCACTTTCGTTCCAAAATTTCGAGTTACTTAAAACATTAATAGAATTTCTCAAATTTCCCACGTGTAAACAGTCTGGAAGACCTTAGTGCAATAAAGTATCGGAAAAACCTACGTTCCTTGTAGCTAGACGCGTTTCTCGCAAGAAATACTAGACCCAGATACCCGCAGCGATGGAAATGGTAGTTTTTCCGGGCAATTAAGTGCGAGACTGGGTGGGGGCCGTCAGGACATCCACAGGACTATTCCAGGAAAATAGGTCCCCATCCTCACGCGTCCCGTCTGCTCCCGATTCTGCGCCATTACACCAAAGTGTCGCGAGAAATGCGATCAATTTATTTAGTTTCGTCTGTGCCATATTCGTTCATTGCTGGCTAATCTGTGACGAAAAGGATTTTATTTGCTTATTGAAGCAATTTCCAATTATCAAAAGAAAAGATTGAAGATTTAAGATTATTTTTACGGTCTTTGACATATTTATGTGTTATAAGTTAGACTATACCACCGCCGTAATTAGATTCTTCAATAAGCAAATAAAGAAGAATTTTATTTGCTTATTGAAGCAATTCCCAATTAACAAAAGGAAAAAGATTGAAGAGTTAAGATTATTATTACGGTCTTGGATATACTTATGTGTTATAAGTTAGGACTACACCTCCACTGTAATTGGATGCTCTCCTGTTGACGCTGAATAAGACTTCAGCGAAACGTCGAGATTTTCTTCTCAGTAAAATATACGGTTCGAATAAAATATCCGTTTTATTTAACACATAAATAGGAAAAAGATTTATCAACAAAAATTTTAATTAAGCTGTTCTTCTCCAAAGAGCACTTATAAATGTTCATTTTTTGTATTGTGTATAGGCATATAAAAAAAATATTTCTTCAATTTTTACTTATGTTTTGTTCCCCATTAATTATATATTCAATATAATTATTGTTTATTTCCCTTTTAAATATGTTTTGATTTTATCTTTTGTGTATATATATTTTTTTCAATTGATTCAGCAACATTGTAGATTGACATTTAAAAAAATATTGATTGTATTATTTATATAAATCTACTTATATTATTTGATTAATTACACCTACGTTTACGTATTTCTAAAACATGTAGGTATAATTACTCAAATAATATAAAAAGATTTATACAAATAATACAATCAATATTTTTATTATTCTTGTTTATTTTTTCTACTTATCTTATTTATGTGTTTATAGGTTTATTATCTTTATTTTAAAGGTCTCTAATTATTATATACTCTTTGCTTGTGTACTAATCATCGTTTATATATATTGTTCGTTTCTATTGTTCATTTATTTTATATTGTTCACTTTATCTTCTTTAATATTATCACATTTATATTGTTACATTTTATATTAACACGGATTATTAACTTAGTACGGAACTTAGTAAAAACTACTACCAGATTTTAGGTCTACCGGTTTCGAGACGTACCCGTCTCTTCTTCAGGACCAACACTACACTACTTTATTCACAACACTATACACCCCAACCATAGTATTGTTAAACTTCCACCAATATTGATCACATGCGTGTTAATCTTGTCAGAGACAAGCATGCACTACTAGCCTACAGATCATTCAGGAATCTAACGAAAGAGAGTGAGAGGGGGCGGGGTCTAAAGTGGCTGTTCCTCCATCTTTTGTGAACGTTAAATTAAACAAAGGGCTATATGGAAAATTAATTTGGTAATAAATTAGAGGTGCTCTATTATTCACCGCCTCCCTTATTTAAAAAATTTCTAAATTATTCCATTTTAAACCTTTATTGTTAGAATTTAATAAGTATTTAAATACTTACAACCCACTAGGGCATTTATAGGGCATATAGGGCGGTTACATCCTTCACTAGGGCCCAAAAAACTCTATTTTTTCGCTACAAAATGAACGACCAAAATCTGACAAGAACATCAAATGTTAAAGATCTAGGTGTTAGATTTGTAAGCAACCTAACATTTCACGATCACATAGAGACGATCAGTGGTAATGCTTTGAGAATGTTAGGATTTGTTCTGCGTACTGCCAGGGTTTTCGAGAATACCCGCGTACTGAGAACTCTTTACAACTCCTTGGTGCGGAGTAGACTCGAGAGTGGCTCGATGATCTGGGAGCCACATGAGGGCAAGTACTCTCTTATGGTGGAGAAAGTCCAAAAGAAGTTTCTGAGATATCTCTACATGAGAGAGTACGGGCATTATCCTTGGCTTTACCCAACCGAGTTTCTCCAGGGTATGCTTGGCTACAATAGTCTAGAGACTATAAGGAATGTGTATTACATTTTTATCGATTGTTGCGCGGTATGATCGATAATCCTGAAATTATGCAGAGCATTGTTTTGTATGTTCCTGATAATTACATTAGACATCGTCAGCATAGATTGTTTCACATTCCAATATACAGGACCAACCTGCCGATGGTTAAGCCTGTTGGAAGAGCCGCAGCTATGCTGAACAAAATCGCTTTGGGTATTGATATATTCCATATGTCTGAGGGGGTTTTCCGAAGCGGGATTCTCCTACGCCTTTGACAAGATTTTATGTTATTTTTAATTTATTATTTTATTTTGATATATACTTCCTAATATGTATGCCTAAAACATTTTGTTTGTAATGTACATATTATCAATAAATAAATTGAATTGAATTGAATTATTATCAATAAATAAATATTTTCTTCCTCGTGCAAACAGTCTTCGCTCTGTCCGTATTATCTCACAGGAAGCCCAATACATTACAGTTTCCGACCTGCCTCACAGCGTCTGGACCAAAAATAGAGCAGTATAACGGCACTTCAGCTATGCGCGATGGTCGGGTTGTACAAATATAGCCTCCGTCTGCAAGAGCCTCTTAAAAAGGACCTTTTTATAGGCTTGTCGTCTCGGACGGATTCAGCTCAAACCGCCCGTGAAGGAATTTATCGCAAGGACAATCGTTTTAACAGCTTTTATTGAAGTTTCGCTTGTCTTTTGAGACGATACAGCGCTCATACTTTGTAAGCTTTTTAATGTACTATTTCTAACTGAGTGTCTACTAGTTTTTATTCATTTCCTGCATAATTTCCTACTCAAGACTAAACCTTAATTCAGAATATTTTGAGATTAATGAAAATACTTGTCTAAAAGGGAGTTTAAATTTTTAAGTGATATTTCAGACGTATTCTAGTGTAATGCTAATAATTCGGAAGAATCTCATTACACATATAAAGGATATTGCTAAAAAATTTTAAAAAATCGTAAAAATAGATATGTCATTAGTGACATCTGTGGTCATTTAAGGGAAAGAAAAAGCTTTGGATGCCGGTCGCGCTAATGATTGTTTCAACACATATACGGAATATGTCGTATAACTTACATATATACAACTTCCAAAATTTGAAAGACATGATATTCTATCATGGGTGGAAATGGTAAACGTTTTATTGTGTATAGTGATCACTTGATAGTTGATCTATGATAGGTCGTAAGCCCTATGAACACCCAAAGTCTTCCATACCTACTTTTCCATAAAAATATAATTTCGTCTCTGTGAGGCATCTATAATACATTGATTGATAAATCTTTATTCATTTATTTTTACTGTACGTTATTTGGTACCTCACAAAGTATATTTAAAGTGAGTTTTACTACAACCTATGTGAAAATCAAAAAAGTTTTCAAGACATGCTTTATTACACTTATTTTGCATACATTCTTAGTAGATTTTAACATCACTCTTGCAGTTTCAAAATACACGTTGTTTTAGAGTTTAAAACAAATTTTGTAAAAGCATGTTCTTCAGCTCTTTCTGCGTTAATTAATTAAGTATTATTAATTTAATGTGTATCACGTTATTTTTAATTTAAATCAAAATAAAGACCAAATCATATCGAAAATATACAGTCCTTCACTTTACATAGATGTTAAAAGTTTCAGAGTTCTAGCTGATTGGGAAATTGGAAAAAAATCAATATTTTCATTTCTTTTGATTTCACTATAACAAACAAGAAACAAAGAGATCTAAATAAAGGCATGTAAAAATATCTATTTACATGATTGCTCTAAATCTCCATGGACAAATAGTCCACAGTATTATAATAATATTAATAAAAGGAATTAAAAAAGGACAATAAGTTAATCTAGTTCTTACTTTTTATTCCTTTAATTATGCATTATTATGCTATACACTTTTAAGTACAAGTAAAAACACAATTCACGCTTTTATATAACGTACACATTTATCATTCATGAAAAAAATTATTTACATAAGTCACAGGATCATGGCTGGGCGAGGCAATAAAACTCTTGAAATTAATATAAATAATTTAAATAAAATTAAATCACTAGACAAAAATTACACCTGAGCACTGTTATTTAATTTACACAGATTGTCACTAGAATATTCCACATAGGTACATTTTTGACTGCGTCTATCGCAAGATCGTTCCGCTCGAGTTCGCACTAATCCATGCTAGATCGTACGTAAGTATCTGGGCTTGTATCTGGTAAAACGCCATTCTATGGCGAGCGTCACCTGTCATATGACGTCTGTAGTGGCCCGTTATTCCTCTTATATGCACAATGTCGGTTCGCGAAACATCCACAGCGCTCGACCGATTTCTACACATTTCCAGTGATAATGATTTCATCGAGAACTGTCCAGATAATTCTAATTCACGTTGAATGTTCGTAAGATTTTGAATGTGTAGTTATAATTGTTTTGTGGTGAATGTTGTATTGTATAAAATGATCACTTAAGCCAGCTCATGTAGGTCGAAAGCTCTGAGCCACCCTGTATAAACGTCCTTTCATGTTTCTCATACAAATACCTTCGACCCTGTTGGACTTATATAATTTATCTTAACTATTAAAATATTAATTTAATATTGCACGTATTTACGAATACATAACAGGTTCCAGCATCTGAAGGAAGGATGAACCATGTTACGATTAAAACTCAACAATGTACATCTTGAGAACAAACTGGTGACCTTTTAAATATACCTCTGAGAATTAATTTAAATAATTTAAATGTGAGATACTTAGAAATTCCCTCTTCCGTCTCTTGTCAAAGGAGATAAATACAACCTTATCCTCCTTTCCCCGAAGAGGCGGATGTATGAACCCTTATACGCATATTATAAAACTTCCCCTAAAACAAGACCCTTTTGGTATAATAATAATCTTGTTGTCTAACCAGAAACCTACCCCGGACTGGCATAGCCCGAGGTATTTTATTTATAAAGAAGAACCAAAAGGTAACTGTTTAATAGGGGTGTCTTTCTACGCCTTTTTGATGTCAAACCTCTCAGGGCGTATCAGAGAGAAGCAAAAAAATTCAAGAAATTAATCTAAATCTTGTAACAGAAACGACATCATGCTTTATCACATTTATCGCTCCTGACATTCGCACATTTATCCAATGGATTGACTGCATTACATCATTTCCTCACTGTTCGTGACTTTGCTAAAATTAACTACAATATAAGTAAAATGGCAGTTGTTTTGTGATAAGAGGTATTTATTTAAGTTTTCATAAAACTAAACTTTTGTTACACACATTTTGAATTATTTCATCAATTTCTCAATTATTAAGATAAATTATAGAAGTCGCTATAGGGTGGTTAAAGGCTTATGACTTATGACCTGTATGAGCTGGCTTAAGCGATCACTTTACACAATGCAACGTACACCGATTTTCACGTAAGAACATATACACATTTTTAAATTTTTGATAATTCTTTATATTTTGTTCTAAATCAGTTTTTCTCATATACTAGAGATATATACGGTACTTACCATGACATAGTATACATATATTTCGCAGCTATTATAGTAATTTTACTAATATTGCTAATATTAATTTTACAGAACTCTATTTTTTATTCAAACTATCCAACACGATTATTTCGGCGCTATATATACGATGACCTAGAGAGCCAAAATGATCGTCGATTTGAAAAAAAAATCGTGTTTGATTTTTTTATAATTGCTATAATTTTCATTCTATATAGGTTTTAATTATGCCTGATGATAAAGACTGCTTCTCTCAAAACTTAAATGATGACGAAATGGTGGCCCTCATACTTAAGTGGGCATGATGCAGGCTTCTCATAACGGGGGTTCTGGGTTCGAATCCTGGGGGTGTTTTTGTGAAGCTTTTCGTAACAGTATCTGGGCCACATGATTTCTTGTAGTTTTCAAAGTTTAGTTAAGAAAAACTTAAATAAAATGAGCTGTAATCAACTTTCGTCTATATATTTTTTTTTATTTTAAGCTTCAACAGGCCAAGAGGCGGAATTACAGTTACAATGAGGCGAATTACAATTACAATAAAAAAACACCCTGGAATCGAATTCGGAACCCTCGGTGTGAAGATCCAGTGTCATGGCCACTAAGCTACGAAAGCTGCCTCCTTCTAATATCTAATAATAATCTCCGAGATAGTAAAAAAAGTAAAGTTAAGTACGTTCACGTAAAAAATGATTAACTTAAGCGTGTTCGCAAATATTTATTTTATTTTAACACGAAATAAAAAACGCTTAAAATGAAAATGTTTCGCATCTTCGAAACATTATATAATATATCGTCATGAAAATATTTATGACTTTACGACTTTCAATTACAATTTCAGGATTACCTCTCAGATAAAATTGATTGCTTTCTTTTTTTGACTTAGTGACTTGACTTTCTTTCAAACAATTATATAACGTGACGTATATATCCGTCTACATTTCATATTTTTGTCGCGTTTTAAACATGGCTCGTGGGTTCCATTCTTTTAATTGACTGCATTCAATTTCGCTGACCAAACTCTCATATTTTTTTTATTTTCCAACGCGACAAATATGTCGTCTTAATTTCATACTATTATGTGCATGTACAGCCTATCAGATTAGATCAACATCCAGTCCACCACCGGTTGCTTATTTACCTTTTTTGAATTCGTATACGACGTTTTCCTTCATTCCTATCTTGCTGCATAGCCACCAGCAAGCCTCTCATACCAATCCATCCTGATAAACGGGTTCTTTCACTATTTTTTTCCAGAGTGGCACCCTCCAACAAATTTGTAATCATCATTCATCGTCCTGTTGTGGTGCCCCTTGGTAAAAGTCATCGATTATGGGTAGCTCAACTGCTGGGTCAAATTACCAAACACTCAAGTCCCTGTGTACATAGTGCGGTAAATTTGAGTTCATGTAATGGGGCTGAATTACACCATCTAACATTTTTGTACTCTAAACCTTTATACTGTCACGGGTCGTAGCTGTTGCAGACAGATAAAAAACTATAAAACAATTCAAACTTTTATTTAGTACGCAAATAGTCACTGAACAGGAGTTAAATTGGGGTATCGTTCTTAAATTTATCATCATCATTCTTGGTTTTACAACCCCTGATGGGTCTTGGCCTCCTCAAGAGTCTTCTTCCACTCATTTCTATTTTGTTTTTCCCGTTAAAAATTATAGTCACCAAATGTTTCTGGAATATTTCACTTACTTATTAGTATACTGTTACTTAATTCACACTAATTAACGCAGTTTTTATTGCTTTGATCACTTTCTAGCGAATTCCGTCCAACGTTCGCTCATAGAAAAACTTCTCGCCCGCCGGTATGAACTTATTTTATTAATTATCGCTGGAATATATGCTGGTCATACTACGATGCACTCCTTTGCTAATATCGCGTTGGTTAAACGTCACATATGACTGACCACTCTGATTTTCCCTACGGTTTTATCGCTGGAATGTTGCCCACGTTAAACGTCACGAATGATTCACTCCGCGTTACGTGACATCCTTGAATTTATAGGTAAATAAATGTTTATATAGCCCGCTACTAGATATATTTCGCATTTCGGCGTCCACCCCTCAATTACCCCTACTATAGCTGTAGCCCCGCCCCCATTTAGAATTGATTTGTTAACTAGGATTGGTAATGGATAGTCAGTTGTACTCAGTCCTGATGAAGATACGGTGGTATCGAAGCCGGTAGACGTAGAGTAATTATTTAAGTGGTTTATACAAAGTTATTTAATAAAAATTTATAATTATGTCCAACCACAAAGTTTATGCTATACACATCAAAAATATACACAGGATACTGAAATGGAGTGAATTATTTCAAGATATGTGCAAGTGACGTGGCGTGGAAGTAATGAAGAATGTTTTATCACAACAGTTTATTAAAAGTCAAGAAAACACAAGGGTACATATATAAAGTAGAAATATACAATCGAATCACACAGTAATAATAAAAATGGCATAGGTACGGACAGTGTACAATGGTAAGAGCGATGATGGAGAAACGTCTCGGAGATGAGCACAGACTCAAGCTTTATGCAAGCTCAGCTTGGTACCAACTTGATCCAGCAGGCGACGACTGGGTGGTGATACTATCCTCTTGCCAGGTATTCCGGACACCTCCTAGGAAGGGGATGAGTCTTGTTTTTAAGTGTTCCGAACAGAATAATGTTGTATGGTATACCGCTTTTATATCTTTTTGGTGGTGATGAGGATGATTCATTAGCGAAATTTATGTACGAATGCAAATCACTTAGCAAGAAAATGGTGCCATTTTGAAAACAATGGTAATTTAGCGATTGTGCGATACGCTTTAAGCCTTTCATGTAATAAATACTAGTACGGGATTTTTGTTCATACCCAGGTAGGTACCCGTATCAACATATTTGAAAAAATGTACCTTCAGAATATAAAATTCATAAAACCTATTCGTTTATCCATAAAATTCATATATTAGGTCCTTACATATGAAATTGGCGTTTAGTATGGGAGGAACATAAAGCCGATTTTTTTTTATTGTAATATATTTATTTAATCAAAGTATGTACCATTGCTATCTATGCACTTTTGCCATCTCATAGGTAGTTCATCGATCCCTTTACTAAAAAAACCATTCGGACGGGAATCAATAAAATCTTTGAAGGCGGTTTGGACTGCCCCATCGGAGTTGAATTTTTTCCTTTGCAAGAAGTTATCCAAATTTCGAAAAAAATGGTAATCTGTTGGGGCAAGGTCCGGAGAGTACGGTGGATGTCTTAGACATTCCAATTGAAGCTCCTCTAATTTGGTAGCCGTCTGTTGTGCAGTGTGTGGTCTAGCGTTATCATGAAGCAGCAGTGGCCTAGAGCGATTAACCAGCCTCGGTTGTTTAGCAGCTAGCTTTTCCATCATGGTTTGCAGTTGCTGACAATAGACATCTGCCGTAATCGTCTGGCCAGATTTAAGAAAGCTGTAGTGAACGACACCAGCACTAGTCCACCAAACGCTCACAAGTAACTTTTTTGGAGTCAATTTTCGCTTGGGGCATGGTTTGGCTGGTTCGGCAGGGTTCAGCCATTGCGATGAGCGCTTCCGATTATCGTACAGGATCCACTTTTCATCACAGGTAATGATTCGATTTAAAATCCCTTCATTATTGTGCCGGTTGAGTAATGCAACGCAGCAGTCAACGCGCGTTTGTTGATTTGCTTCACTCAATTCGTGAGGTACCCACCTTTCAAGCTTTTTCACCTTACCAATTTGCTTCAAGTGGATTAAAACAGTTTTATCACTAACACCGCAGCCTGCAGCTAACTCGGATGTGGTTTGCGATGGATCCGCTTCCACAATAGCCTTCAATTCTTCATTATCAACTTTGGTCTCCGGCCGTCCACGGGGCTTGTTCTGCAGGTCGAAATTTCCAGAACGAAAACGTTGGAACCAAAAACGCACTGTGTTTTCTTTTGCGGCACCGTCGCCATACACATCATTAATCCTTCGAGCCGTTTCTGCAGCACTGGTGCCACGGTGGAACTCGTACTCGTAAATAACGCGATATTTCAAGTTTTTCATTTTGTAAACTGAGTGACGCAAAGAAAAAAACAATTGAGGAAAAAACAAATGAATTATAATTTTCAAAACACAAATACATGAGTAAAAAGCTGTATAAATTTGGATTTGGAATTCCTAACCAAAGAGAAGATATTTGGGATCAAATTTGCCAGTACGGCAAAACGCCAATTTCATATGTAAGGACCTAATATTTATTCAAAAAAAAGTCGGTTCCATTACATCACATTCATTCACTCATTTTTAAAAAAAAACATCAATGTCTCAATGTTCTTAAATGAGTCATCTTTAAAAATGTGTAACATTCTGTACAGATTAACATGCCATCAAAGTTCGACAATTATTTTTCTTCCCCTAACTGTGCCCATTCTCTCTTACGAGCGCTGCGATATTAAATTTAACGCGCCGCTTTGTTTCTGTAATTTGAGGTCCCAGCAGCCTCTGCGTAATATATTAAATTCTCCAGAAAATAAACCATTGCAAACAATAAAAGTTAGAAAGACGTGCTTGTGGCGTGTTTCTACGAAACGAGTCCTACCTCTCGTCGTCGTAAACAGATTAAAAAAACTTTATTAATTTACCTCAT
Organism: Agrypnia vestita; assembly: GCA_016648135.1. NCBI lineage: Eukaryota > Metazoa > Arthropoda > Insecta > Trichoptera > Phryganeidae > Agrypnia > Agrypnia vestita. The sequence goes on along the minus strand of JADDOH010023033.1, from coordinate 18,266 downwards.
TTTCCATTTGGGATTCAGTACAGTGTTGTTCACTTTTGACGAGTCACTATATTTAATTTTCTCTCTTCATATTTTTTATGCTCTTGGCAAAATGAATATGGTAGAAACGATGAGGGCGGACACACCGCTTACTTGGGACAGTTTTGAATCCCACAGCTCTTACATCGGTCCAGCATATTCGCCGCCTGGTTGGCATTTTTTTAAATACTAAAAATCCATGGCGCACTATGCGAGCCCGCTATTTAAATATCAAAAATATATAAAATTAGGAGATGCATTGCTGGGGAGTCGAGGGAAACATAGAGAAGAGCACTTAGGACGAGGACAGGTTGAAACAAAAAAAAACATACATTTATTTACGCACATGCACCAAGGCCGGAGAGAACAAAACTCTTCGGCGTATCCTGTAATCGTTAGGAGGTGCGTCTCCAGGTATCGGATAGGGGAAAGCTCGCCAGATATGGAGGGTTGGAGGGAAATAAAAAACTTCTCTCCGACCAACAAGCAGTAGCGTCTGACCCAAAATGGGCGGCTACAAACAGCGTCTGCTCCCTATGTTAAGGTGCACTACGGATCAGGGACAAGCCCAAGGTCATGGAGCTTAGTTCTGAGTTCCCCATGACCCGAGACCATCTGCACCGAGATCCAGCACCTGAGGACCTCCTCGGCCATTCTCTCTGACACCCTCCGCGGGGAAAATGGAGAATGTCCATGTGTGTCCCATTTTTCCTGCCATCTTTCAAAGAGTATGTAATAAATATGTTTATATTGACACCACAGCCTAATCTAGCGCCATCCTCTTTGAACATTTTTTGCATTCTTGACGGCTTCCTGAGGTGGTAACATTGGCAGTGGTAACTGAATTAACTTCCCCAGAACCTTCTAGTTCTAGTTATAGCATGAACCAAGATTGAAAACCGTGTGTGCCACATCGCGTTTTCCAAATACTCTTTTTAGAACCTTACCTTCGAAGTTTATCAATGCATCATCTTTCTTACCGAGTACCCAGCAATCAGATTCATACAGAAGAAACCGGAGGGTTTTGTAAATTTGGATTTTTGTTAGCAAATTGGTTTTTTCTCAGAATGCTTTCGGATACCAAAGTAACTACGAGTATATATTTATTATTTTTGCATTTCCTCGGTATTTTACTGTTAATAGATACTGTACATTTTGAAACGCTATTACTTTTTTTACATTAGATTTTAGTGCTTTCAGTTTTTGCAAGAAGGTTAAATCTTCTCGAAGCTTTCAGAAGACTCCCAAATCAAAGCGTTATGATATCATATACTTCGTGCTCGGTAAATATTTAAAGGGATCTTTTTCACAGAGCGAGTTGTTATTAACCACGAGTGGTTTTATTTGATACGAAAATAAATAAAAGTTAGAAATGTTTGCGAAGTTGCCTCGAGGTTGCGTACGTGAGAATATTCCATGGTAATAATATCTTTTCATGCTGTACATTCAACAGAGCGGGATTTTTTGTGAATATTAAATGAAACCATATAAGAAAAGAAACTCTGAGATAATACAGCGAAGGCTTATTGCAATTCAATGATAATGTTCTATTTTCAATATCAGGAATATCCAATAACTGTGTGGCTACCAACTGACAACTGACAACTGACAACATTGCAAATGGCGATTTAGAAGAAGTGTTTAATAAAGTCGATTATTTTAATGCCTCTTCGATGTAGAAAAATTGAGGCAGACAGGAAGGATTGCAGTGTGGGTCTAAATTTCAATAAAAATAAAGTTGCTACCAAGTTGTGTAGAAATTTCAATGAAATCTAACGAGATCAAAGCTCGGCTGGGAGAGAATTCTACCGGCAGTATAAAGGTCCGCGTTTAAGCTCAAATGTTTCTTTCGAAAGAATCATTTATCTTTTGCAAATGCGAAAAAATTCAGTAAAATTTAACATGGGACGTGGTTTTGAGAGATAAATAAAAACACTGGAAATTAATGAATTTATTACTTAAATAAATTGACAATATCAGTGAACACGAATTTTATCAATGCGCTTTTTTTTAATTCACACTATTTTGCAATTTAGCACTCGTCTAAGAACACTTTATTATCGCTGGGTAACACTTTTGAATAAATTCTGTTCACTACCGCACAAAAGAAGGCACTCCACGTAATTATCTGTTGCTTTGTTTACAACGCGCAATGGTAACACTGTTTTGGCTATGGTTTGTCGCTAATATCGCAATGGTACAAACATAAAAATAAATAATGACGCGCCGCAGCCATGTTCAGCTTTTATACGAAACATGTTAATTTCTCGAATCTCTAAGTTAATTCTATATATTTCTAGTGTTTTAGAGATGGTTCCCGTCGCTTCCGTACTGTTTCAGATATATCTCAGAGTGCTACAGGGAGTTCTAGAGCTTTCCGTAGTGTTGTTCTAAAGTGACATATTACAAAGGATTTTAACAGGGCACATTTCAATTCGAATTCTAGCATCTCTTTTCAATATTTACTTTGTTTAGTGTATCTCAATGTATGTACGTATGTGTATGTATTTGTGTGTGTGTGTGCGGTCGCGTGTGTATGTTTGTGTGCACCGTTGCCGATCATTGAGCTTGGCTGATTTGTGAAGGCGTATGATCACGGGAGAATCTAATATTCACATAAACCTATTGTTGTTTTGAACTAAACTAAACGTATGAATTGACGCCGGTCTTTTTTCATTTCAAGGAAAATGGTTAAACGTTTTTGTAAAATTGGGTTTAACTATTTTAAAAGCATATGATATTTAATTGGATAAATTATAATCATCAAAAATAAATAATACAGCTTATTATAGTAATAAAAAATAGTTTATTAAAGTAACCTTAATAGTAAAATTAAAACCACCAATCTTAAAAATACTTTTAATAAGTTTCAATCTTAAATGTTTTTTTCCATTTATTTAATTTACTACATTTACACTTTTTTTTCATTTATACAATTAACTAATTTTTATTTTTATTCAATGTTTTTGATTTGTTTTTATCATCCAAGTGAAGGCAGTCATTTTTTCCAAAACCGATTGCAAACATTTTTTAAATTGTGACAAAAAATTTAATTAAAAACTAAATATTCATCGATTTTTTTTTCGAATTTTTCTTTCGAACTATTTTTTTTAATGATTAAATAAATACGTATGCCTCAGGAACCGATATGTAAAAGTACCATCACTTTTGACGAGTAACAGCTAGTATAGTAAATAAATTCAGTCCAAAGGGATATTATAATATTTCAGAAAGTGTGTAGCAAATTTATTTTCTGGGTCGTATAATACATTGTGGGCTACGAAAGCTGAGACCACTCAGAAGGGATCGAATAAAGATATTTCAAGGAAATATTCACTAAAAATATTCGGTACCTTGAGTGAAATTGGAAAGCATTTTTTTTCAATCCTGCAGTTTTGAAGAAAGTTGTGGCATTAGAAATGTTATAAATGCGAGGCATTCTTAAAATAAACCAGGCTTATAAGAATGAGAAAAAATTAAAACTCTGTGAACGTAAAGTTACCTTTTCATCATCGTATGCCGAAGGTTAAGCAAGTGATTCAACATAACATAAGTGACAGGGATGAACACAGTTTAGTTACATTGTCCGGACATCCATTGTGACACAGAAGGTCCAAACTATGCGTATAGAATGATTTACATCTCATTAATTCTAGGTCATCTTCAATTTGCGTCATCAATCTATTTGAATCCTGGGGCCCCTTTCTAAAAAGGGACTTCATAAAGCCTGTCATATTCATAAGTAACCTACTTCAATTATTGTTCCTACAGGATATTTTCAGTAATTTATAAAAATATTTACATTCTCAAAAATGTTTGTGACAATATTCTCAAAAAAAATTGATGAATCATTTAAAAAGATATACAGATTTACAATATTTGGTAACCGAAGGGATACTAACTCGTAACTGAAATTTAACCCTTTAAAGTAGCTTGTTGGTCTTGTGGTTAGGGCACTCGCCTCGTGATCCAAAAGTCGCGGGTTCGAACCTCACTCCAGACTAGCAAGTTAGTCCTATTTTCATAGCACAAGCGTCCAGTTTAGTTTGAAAATAGTACGAATATTAATGTGATTACACACACGTTTACAGGATTAAACAAGATTTTCAACGTCGTTTTTTAAATCTATCAGCATTTAATAGACGATCAAGCCGTAAAGTGATATACTCAAACCTGCCGCTAACAATATAATATTTAACTGATATAAAATAACTTTGTTAAAACCACTCATTTATTGAAAAAATTCAACATGTTTCGAAGCCAATGGCTTCTTCGTCAGGATAACAAAAATAATATTTAAAAATCGAAGTATAGATCAAAATATTAAAAAGTTATACATGGAAAATGATAATATAAAGTACCTACTTAACATGAAAATAAATTTAAAAGATAACTATTTGCAAAAAGGACCTGATTATTTATAACATTCAATTTACTATTTAAAATATAATATTTCTCTAAAAATCTCTGGCATTTAAAAGATGAGGACTTTTTATACATATATACAAGTGATATATATATGTATGAAAACATTTTTAAATGATACATCTACTGCTATGCATACTCCGGAGATTTAAGTCGAAAAAATAAAACTTCAATTGTTATTTTATGAACCCTTAGACATAGTGACCATATCACCAGACATGGGAAGACCATGGAAAGTGACCAATGGGACGGTGGAAGATACCAGCTCCAGTGATAAGTCACCAACACGATATACCTACGTGGTTAAAACTTCTGTAGCGGCCACTCAGAATCGGAAATGGCTTATCTTCTCATGTGGTAGCATGTCGCCCAATTGTCTCCACGTGCTGTGAACGCCGAGAGTGATAAGTCGCATGGAAAGTGCTGTCAACAAGAACGTGCTGATAGTCGGAATATTCAGACAGCTGGAATGGAATGGCAGATGGAATTGTGAGAGCAAAAGAAGTAGCACCGCTATGAGCGGATCTTCCGCCGCGCCCCAACCCTTTGCCCCAACACATCATCTCTTTTTATTTTTGTTGTTTACTTTAATTTCACTTGTGTTGTTTACATTTTGCATTTTTTTGTTCATTTTAGCTTTCCTCTGAGTGGCAATAAAAGGCCCTCTCACTTTAGACACACTTTTATTCCACAACCCGCCCAACACCTTCACAAAACTTCAATACGGAGTCCACTCCTAGAAGGCACAAGAAATGTCGATATTCGCCAATAAACAATAGATTACGACTGCTCTCATTGAGAGTAAAGTAAAAATGAAGAGATATATTAAAAAACATAAATCAATGTATATTTTAAAAGATGTCTGTATTGCAATTAAAATTTAATAACCCGATTTCTTTTCAAAGTAAATAGGCCATATCACGGCTAAATTTGGCCATGAAACGACGACTTTTCCATAATCATATATTTCAATGTTGAAGATATAAATTATTACCAAAAAAAGGTATGTCATCTACCACACCCTGATCTAACTTAAACAATTAATGTTAACAAGTTTTCAATCAGACACGTAAATTAGAATTCCTATAATATAATAAATCATTGCATTACTTTGTCTTCTCATAACTATTTCCCGGCAGCTAGAGCAAAAGCATTTTTTGATTCCAGCAACCTATCTTTTTTTAAAAGCCTTACGGGCAGTGAAATTGTGAAGAGGGTTTTTAAACCTTCTCCTTGAGCTGATCTTACAGCAAATACTTTTCTTTAGAGCTCTCTATTATTATTTAAGTCAGGTGTAAAATCAAAACATAATATTTAAAAATCTTGTTTCAATTTCGACATAATGTATCGCTCCTGACCAAATTTTCAGTATCTAGTTTAATTTAAAGTACACTGAAGTTGGACTCCTACACAATTTCTTGAGTATAGTAATTAGACTGTCACGTCGAAATCCATCATTAATTATTACAACGTAAAATCAATACTAGATTGAATAGATTCCAGAGGACGATACGTTCATGACCCGCTCCCTTCACCCCATTATCACCACCCTTACAACCTTAACCAACTATCAGAGAGATTCTAAGTTCCGACTGTGGCCCTGAATATATTATCCGCCTTGTGTCTGTCCCTAGGGACAATCATTTCTTTAAATAGTGACTTCTTTGAAATGTGTACTATTTTTATATGTGTTCGGAGAGTATTAAATGTAAAGGTTGGCTTAGGTTAGGAGAGATATAGTTGTAATTCTATACAGGGTGTACCAGAGCTACCAGCAGAAACTAGACAGGTAGATTCCTGAATATGTTATGAGTCTAAAATGTTCAAGCAACCATGGCCTAATATCAATAGTTATGGAGATATGCAATATCAAAGTTTTCATTTTTTTTCAATATTTCTTACTTATTTTTTGCAAAAAGTTGAACTATCATTACAGTAACTTATGTCGATTATGAAAAATACTTTCGCTTTAATACAAGTCGAATAAAATGATAAAAACCTTGCAAAAATTTTAAAAAATTATTTTTTACAAAGTTTTTTTCATTTTATTTAAGTTGTATTGAAGCAAATGAATTTTTCATAATCGATATAAGTTACTGTAATAATAGTTCAACTTTTTGCAAAAATAAGTCAGAAATATTTTTAAAAAATGCAAACTTTGATATTGCATATCTACATAACTACTGATTAGGTCATGGTTGCTTGATCATTTTAGACTCGTAAAATAGCCGGGAATCTACCGGTCAAGTTTCTGCTGCTAGCTCTGGTACACCCTGTATGTAATAAGTGAGATATATTTATAAATGGCCCATCGGGTACGCCGGATTCAAATATTCCATAATTATTTATGTTATATTTGGCAATCCTTATATTTGACATTTGTCTTCTGCTATCATTGAAGTTATTAAATGATTTTCTCCAAGAACGCAATTGTTTATTGTTAAAACACTTTACAAATTTGGCGAAATTTTGCTGAGACCATTCTAAAAGTTCGTGGAATTCATGGTTTTCATATTTTAATTAATGAGTCCACCATTTGAAGATTAATTTAAAAATTCGAGGAAACTGGTTCAGCTATGAACAACGCGTCCTCATCCTGTGCGGTGGGCCAAAAATATTGCAGTCATCAGTGAAAGGATCGATGAGAATCCAGGAACATTTACACTTTGTTGTTCTCAACAGTTGAATATTAGCCGAACCAGTTTGCAAGGAATTCTCATTAAAGACCTCCATCCTTATGCAACTCGTCGCGATGAGATTTTTTCCTCTGAGATTTTGTAAATTCCATTGTCTATGTTAGCAAACCACAAAAAAATCCTGAGCTGAAAACTGTAATCTAACGCGTTTTTGCTGAAATTGAGCGAACTGCCTTGCAAACAATCTTCAAAAATGTTATCAAATGCCATAGCCGTGGTGGCCAAAACTATAATTAATTTCAATATTTTGATGGCAATATGACGTTGCCTAGCCGACATGCCATTTCGTTTACAAAAAAGGCTCCTTGGACTTACATGCACATCATGCTCCGACCGCCAGACGGTATTGCAATGAGAATATGGGTCCGTTGATTAAATAAAATTCAAAATTGTACTTTATATAGCTAGAATACTACACATGATACACATTGCTTTGCGGGTATAAGAGGTATATTGTAAGAAAAATCGAAATGTTATGTTAATGTCGTCTTTATAAATCAATAAAAATTGACAAATTAAACACTTATTTTACGTATTTCGTATAATAATTAAATCTGGCGTATGGGATGGACCACCTAATATTTTTAAATGTAATAAATCAATAAAAAGAACTTAAAAAGTTGAATTATTTTAATTTAAATGCATTTTTTTATTCAATCGACAAACGGGATGTTCTGTTATTGAGTATTGTGATTAATATGTATTAGGGCATGCTTACCGGTCTTTGTTAAACCGATTTACATACAAATATGGTTTAATTCTATTACTCATTACCGGGTAATAAATCCCTAAGCGCCGGTAGTTTCGGAATATTATTTTTCACTTTTTAATGGTTTATAAATATAATAATATTTTTAAACTACAAGACTATGTAACAATATTTGTACAAAGCAGGATAGTTTAGTGTTTTGTTTTTTGGTTTGTTTACCAGAATCACTAAGAGGAACACAATGCGCGCAAGTGCGTTGGGGATCTGAGAGTACCAATCTCACATTCTACAGGCTATTCTGTCTTTCAAAAATCACACTTTAGTGTCCTCTGAAATTTTGTGAAGTTCAGTTGCTGTATACATTGTCTTTTGAAAAATTTAGTAGCTGCAATTTCATCAATTATTAAAATAGTGACATACTTTTGATTAATCGGTATATTTTATTTTATAAGGAGTGTATAGTTTGTATTTAGTCTGCACAAAAATCTTACGTAATAAATATAAATCAGACATTTAATAGATCGATAAATAAGTGAATGCGATAATGCAATAATCTTTTTTCTTATTAGTAAAATTTTATTGTAGGTACCTAGCCGATTTCTTATTAATTTAATTGCGTATAGCATTGTAGCAAATCCAATTAATATCGTTTTTATAAATCTACAAAAAAATATATATAATTTTGCTACGTAGATTTTCTGCGCCTACATGAAACACTTATTTACGTTAAAGGCCTTTCAAACTCATCGTTCAAATTTTGTATTTAGATATTATGATTGTCACCGGTAGAATCAATAAATTATAATGCATTAGAAATTTTATATTGTGGTCAAATTAATGTACTCACATTTGAAACACGCTACCACTGCGTAGGCAGCAAGTAGTCGCTGCTTATTAAAAAATCATAAAATCATATTTAATTCTAGTAAATTATAGTATAGTTGTGACCGACGGGTTTACTTAACATTTATTAAGCTTTCACAGTCAAATATTCATAAATGTTTCAATAATTTTGTTGATACAACAAACATCTTACAAAATTCAACAGAGATAATTATTTTATTTATTATAAATATTTGTATTGAAATTTGATGAAAAAATTTTATTTAAATAAATTTGGAATAAAATTAATCAATAAGGAATATCAAAAATATGAATCAAACCATTAGTCTCGAAATAAGCATATATTTTTATATATTTATATTACTATTTGATATTTCTGGAATAGCAAGATGACAATGCACTTGCTTAGCATATGAGAAGTTTCAAAAACTTTCGGTTTTCAAATTTATTTTGGAGAAACCTGGAAACGCTCTTTATGAAAAGAAAAATTTTCAAACATTTTTCATTTTCACAAACAAATATAAAAAAAAACTTATTTGTTTATCATCATTTTACTTATCATCATTATACTTGGAGTTGCTCTTAAATATACTGGTCAAAACATTGTCTAAGGTTTTTCTGCCATAATGTTATCCTTCTTCCAGGGCCTAATGCTTTTCTTTTTTGCTAATCTTTCCCTGTCCCAAGTCCAAGATATTAAAGCTTTCCGATTTTTATTGTTTTACTTACTTATTTTTCTATGTTCATCAGAACCGTAACATCTACATTCGTATCTCGCCTTATCAATTCTTTGCAAGTGTCCGTGTTTTGGCATCGTAGCATCTGATAATTAACACGTCTAACGAATGTTAGATTACAGTAATTCAAACCGCATATCAATCTATCTTGCGTCGGATTAGACCGACAAAATTAATCACTTAACAATATTGCCTCAAGTATGCAGGGGTAATCTAATTATTTGTAGGTTAAGTCCCGCTCCCAAGTGCGAAACTTTCCAAATTCTGCCGAACGCCCGCCGACCGCCGAAGCAAGTTTGCGCCTGGTTGGTAGACAATCGCCCGACCGGTGTGCTGTTGGTTTAGTATGGCGCGCCGAGCCAAGGGGAACGGAAGCCAACCGCATACTTTCGCTCGCCATCGCGTTTGCACGGAAAATCGTATGTTTTGGTCGCGAAATTCATTAGAAAAACACTTTGGAAATTTCAAAGAAATACTTAAATAAACGAGTCGCTGAAAATAAAGTTTTACGTGAATACATTTATATACTTTCCATAGACAAAGACTGAGTTTTGTGAATAATATAAAAGTTTCAAAATATCATTTGAACTTTTTCTTGAGTTTAGTTTAATAATTGATTTATTTTTTAAATATTATTTTTTCATATGACAAATGAAAACAAGTTTTAATTTATAGTATTTGAAGTGTTTATTAAATGTTTTAAAAATTACAGTACAGTTTTGTTTGCTACAATCTAAAGAACAAACTGGCAGTTTATTTTACCCCGAATTAAGGTAAGTGTTTACTTATTTCATATACTAATTTATAAAAATTATATTCTGTTTATATAAAGTCAATGTTACGGTATATATGGGGTATAAAAGCAAAGGCAACGATATCCAAAAAAATTGAATGCAGTCATATAGGATTACTAATTTATAATATACTGAATTCGAGATTTTTAAGGAAACATAGTCTATTAATTTATAGAAAAAATGATTCTAAAAGGGAAAGATACAAAATTAAGAATTCATTGTATTTTAAATTAATAATCCTTGGTGACTTCATCCAAAAATAATTTAATTTTTTGGATTTTGCTGCAGTAACCCACATATTATTGTTTGAATAAAAATAATCATTATGCAACTTTAAAACTACATTTGTATGTTTGTATGTAGGATAGATTTTTCTAGGTTTGATGAGAATTAAATTGTTTGAAATATTAAAATGTGTATTGAATATAAATAAGATCAATCGAATAGATATATATTCATAAAAATGGTTCGATAAAATTTTTATTTAGTTGCCACACAAGCAAACCTGGGAAACTGAAAAAATATAATTCTGATACCTGGTAGTGAAATTTTGAGAATTATAGAATATAATAATATATAAATGAAGCGTACAAATATTGTTCATATTTTTTTCTCTATTATTCTTCATATTATATTCAAATTGATCCATCTTATTTGTTTTCAAAATCAATTATTTAAATATAATGTCTTAAAAGTTACAAGTGATAAAAAATATTGTGCAATTAAAATAATTATTTTATTTTATGACAAATTGAACGTATAAATAGATCATTTTCTATAACCAATGTGAAATATATACATTCGTATGTTAATTAAGAAAAATCTTTTCATATGAATTGTACAAAATTTGGTTAATTTCACATATCAGGCCCAAATTCAGAATAAATACTTAGATGGTTTAAAGGTTGAGGTACGCCTTAAAAGCGCAATTTTCAGTACAAAATTACACTTTAAATCATCTAAGTACTGATTCTGAATTCGGGCCTCGGAGGCTTTTGTAATGAAATCTCCGACTAATAAGATAAAAATAACTATGCAAATGGGATAAAATAGAAGGCTTCAATAAATAACTCTTTAATTTTAAAGTTTCTTCTTATTTAAAAATATTCACGATTTATCAATAAAAGAAATCAAATGATACGATATTATTTGACAAAAAATATTTATATCGTGAATTTTAGTTAAATATTTAATTTGTTGAGAAATTTATACAAAGGAATCTGTCCGAGTTGATAGTATATATGAACCTTGATGAGATAAAATCTATTTAAATTGATGCTTATAAAAAAAGATTTTTTAATATTGTGAAGAGAGGCGTTATTTTTAATAACAATAATAAAAGATGTCGTCTGTACTTTGTTAACTTTTCTGAAATTTTATAAACACCCTACTTTTAAATTTCTGCCACAAATAATACACAGTATAGCACTAAACAATTACTTTGTTATATAACATTTTAATAATTGTTTTATAACACGTTCCATAAGTCCTAAACAAGCACATAATTATTATTGTTTCATAACTAATATCCATACATAACTTCCCGTCGACAGATGTAAATGAAAAATGATGACCCTAAAAATAATTCAACTGTATATAATTTTATTTAATAAACAGAGACTCCGGATACAAACTTAGCATAAATATGTAGCTTGTTGGTGTAATGGTCATGATGATGCTCGCCTATTGATATGGTGGTCAGTGGTTCGATCCCCATTCCAGGATACCAGCAAGATAGTCCTATTTTCATAGCACAAGCGTTTAGCTTATTTTGAAAATAGTAAAAATATTGACGCGAAATTTATTCCGTGTTCGGATCTCTATTTAATAAAAAAAAAACAAAAAATAGCACTTTTTCGTAATTCGTACTAACTTGGTTGCATATAATAGAATATTCTATACTTTACATTTTGATTTTATTTTCTTCGCTTCTATAAATCCGACAAATATCAAATATCGAGTATTACGCCGCACACAGAGCTGCATGTTTATGCGAAATGTTATTTCCTAGAATATTCCGGCGCATTTCGTGTATTCAATTGATTTCTAGTTGTTTCCAAATTATTATATACTCATATGTAGCCGGGCAATTTCGCGACTATGTGCAATTGTTCTCGATTAAAGAATCTCGTGACAATATGAACTCAACCAAAATTAAATTTTCCTGGAACAAGGCATGGAAATTTTATTCAATGTTTATACATATGGCGTTTGAATATTTTAAAATAATTAAAACGTCTTCATCACGGTAAAAATCTACCACATACTTTATTTTGTCATCCATATCCTCGCCTAACTCCGTTCCCACTTTTGTACCAAGCGCTTGTCCTGGAATGATTGCTTTTTTCTCAACTTTCAGTGAAATTTTTAAAATATTTTTTATTCTTCATGTGTTGTATTTTATTGAAGTTTGGTGACCATTTGCAGTAGGCTTATATACAGGGTTATTTGTAAAACAGTAATAACCTCGCAGGACTATATTCCTGCCTTGATTATGAGTCGAAAATGTTCAAGCTATTATGACCTAATATCAATAGTTAAGAAGATATGTGACATCAAAGTTTGCATTTTTTTTTTCAATATTTCTAACTTATTTTTTGTAAAACGTTGGACTATCATTACAGTACCTTATATCAAATATGAAAAATTCATTATTTTTAATACAAGTCAAATAAAAAAATAAAAACCTTCGAATTCCAATTGGAAAACATTCCAGTTGGAATTTTTTCAGGGTTTTTATCATTTTATCTAACTTGTATTGAAACGAATGAATTTTTCGTAATCGATATGAGTTTCTGTAATGATAGTCCAACGTTTTACAAAAAATAAGTCAGAAATATTGAAAAAAATATGCAAACTTTAATGTCGCATATCTCCATAACTATTGATATTAGGTCATAATAACTTGAACATTTTCGACTCATAATCAAGACAGGAATATAGTCCTGCGAGGTTATTAATGTTTTACAAATAACCCTGTATATATCTTGTTATAAGAGATAATATTTATCAAAGCAAACAATGTACGAGGTATGCAGCTTTCCTTTGATAGTTGTGATAAGTTTTGTTGATTTTTTCATTCATTTAAATACTTTTTCGTTTGTATTAAATTTACGCCAGCAGATTTTTAACGCACTTTAAAAAACCTACAGTTTTTAAAAGTCTGAACGCTTACCTACCATTATTTTCCATCCATGAAAATGAACAGGAATATTGAAATAATCAAGAAAAAATTGGATGCGTGGTACATGGAGAAATTGGCATGCATAAAATAAACAATCCATCCCTTTCAAAGCCCAATCGCCAAAATTCAACAAAAAGCAGAACTAAATGGAATACTATTGTATTTTGTTATTACTTTGTGGTTATTCATTATGAATATAATTAAACAAATTAACTTTGTTTATCACCACGTTTCTTCATCAGGGTATACTTAATGCTATATACGTAAGGGAATACTTAATATATGTTATACGTAGTAGAGTAAGTGGTGAATAACTAAGTTAATTTGTTTTATTATAAATGGAATAGGTTTTTATGTGTGTTTTTATAATTTTTATTCTTTTAATCTGCAACGATTGGGGATCCGAATTCTTTCACTTATTGTCTTGTTCTGTTTTAAAACTTGATAAATGATGACCCTATCTATCTCCATTAATTTTTTGCATTATTCTAATTTATCCTGGAGCGACCCACTGGCCACCCTTAAAGATACGTCTTGGTAATCGATTATCTGTCCTTTTCATTACGCATCTAAGGCACCTCGAATGAGGTTTTTCTATAGCCCTTTAAGAGTAAGGGTACATTTTGAGGGTCTCGCTTATCGCGGTACTTCTTACTCGATCCACTACTGTTTGTTACTGGGCCTATACACAGCTTTAAAAACAGTCAGTTTGGCCCTAACACTGAACTTTATCACCGCACTACAAAGGGACGTAAAATACCTCTATTAGCTACGATTCTTCTGTCTATTTCATCTTTTATCTCCCGTTGCTAGAGAATTTCGTTCCGAGATATTTAAACAGATGTAGTTTGTTTATTTGAAATGTATATATATTAGGGACGGCAAGGCTGAGAAAGATATCGAGAGAAGGGTATTAAAACGGGAGAGCCTGTACGGATTGCTTGGCTGGCTTTAATGATCATTGACAACAATGCAACGTTCACCGATTCCACCCAAGAACAACCACAATCTTTCCATTTTTTTAAAGTTGTACATACTTATGTTATACTTATGCAACTTATTTAATATATTTGTTTCGACTACCCTATTGCCATGTTTCCTTGAAAATGTATTATTTTTCATAAAAATAATATATATAGATGTCGCCACTGGTAAATGGGTATTCTATATATTTTTTGACTTAAGAATGAAGCAGTATTATTTTTTTAAAGTATTTAATTTGATATTCATTCGAAATTTTAACCTATACACTAGAATATGCCTGAAAAATGCATCCTTTCCCAATCCTGTGAAGTTTTTGCGTTGACAAATGGTAGAATCATTTGTTTTCGATGCACTAACATAAAAGAGTTCCAAGAATCTAGTGCTTTGTTAAATCGTGACTTCTTGTACCGTACAGGTAAATAATTACTTATTTTCGATTTAACATAAAAGTGTTAAAATTTGTATGATAAAGATTGTCCCGGGATCGTAGCTGTGGAAAGCAAATGAAACATAAAATATTAAATTAAGTTTTATTTAATCACAAAAGGTTAATGGGCACGAATGAAATCGGGCCACTGTTCTTAAATTTATTTCAGTATTTTATATTTTATATTTCACTATTTCACTCCTCACTCGTCAGTGGAACACTTTTTTATTGTGATGTTTTTATCGCATCGATCACTATCGAGAATATTCCGCTCGCAAATAGGTACTTTGGTACTCCTTTACTGGCTATATATTTGTCCGGTACCCAGCTGATCCACGTCGTGTACCTGCCGTCGTGTCTCCGATAGCAAGGATTCTTTTTTATTATGTTAACGTAAACAAACCACGCGGGCTGTTACCTACAACGTCAACGAAGGAGAATAAAGGATTCAGAGCTACGGACACGGCAACACCACATCAGTCAGGCTTGTGCCATAACATCAGGCAGGCCTGTGCCCCGTTAAATCATATATTCCTTTATTCATCATTTGTTTCATTTACTTGTACACCTTCACTTGCTCCCGGGAAGACATAAACACTTATCATTAATCTCTTTTATTCAGTTGACCTACGAACCTTCCCAAAATATTTGTCCCTTGATCACACTGCTAGCCGCTGAATGGCACGCATCACATGCATGCCTCTCCTTGCATAATGTGATGCACCCGTATTTATAGACCCGTGTTCATGATGCTTTCTCGGTGCTTCCAAAATCCAATGGACCACTCCAGCACCTTCTATTAAGTTCTAATTTAGTGTAAAAGGTGTGTGATGGCTCCTCTTCTTCGCCTTTCAGCTCGATCCTACTCCTAACTGAGTTTACGCCTTGTTAGAGGCAAACAAGCTATCTATCTACGTCGGATGAAGGCTCTACGGTTTTTAACGTAGTATTTCCAAACACCCTCGCTTTATTCAAGACCTCCCCAGTTCACGTTGTGTAATTTTTTGTTTCGAACTATAGGGGATGAATTGGTTTTGTGGTAACCCTATCGCAAGCTAAACTTAAATTAAATACTGGGGTATGAAGTTCGTGAATGTTCATGGAAAACGCAAACAAAACTACCTAGCACGTCAATTAAGCCCTACGGTGCAATTGCTAAACATACTATGTTCCGTGGCCCTATATTATTTACCTATCATTCCTACGGACTGAAACCACTGCATCTGGTGTAGCTGCGCTTCCAGAGTGCGCGATCCTCTGCTTCCATGCCCTCTCCGCTCGATCCCCCATTGTCCTACCTGTATGGGATCGACCGCCGTCCACTGGAAAGGTTAGTGACGTGCCGTTATCACATGCGCATGCACATATAGAGTACATAGATCCCTGAAAGCCCTCGAGTCCTTCGTAGCCGCTCCTATGGATGATTCCGTCTTCGACGCCCTCGCTGATTAATAATTTTATCTTCCGCCGTTATCTCGCTGTGCTTATTCCCTACGATCTTTTATATTTACTCTGCATTATCTTTTATCAATTACATTGTTACGTTTATTTACTAGCCGGCCTAAGTTCCGTCACCTGTATCTGGCCCTATGTCTCATTCTAGTGGTACGTTGGGTTCTAATGGATAAGGGGTTTGTAGAAGGTATGTGTAAATGTATGTGTACGCGGAAAATGTGGTTGCTTTAAATTCGGCCCCTCCATACCCAAAGGCTCATCGGTGACTGATCCCATCTTCCTTCTCCCGACACGAGTTCCGGATACGTTGACCTGAGCCTGGATGCGCCTTTTCATGTTGGGCCTCTTCTGTGCAAAGTACCGCACCATCCCTCGCGTCAGTGTCTGGCGTCCGGGCTCAGAGCCAGTTTGCCCCCCGAATTCCAACTCCTCCAGGTTAAACTAAGTTAAACTACGGTATATATACTGAAGCTACTGTAAAGATGGTCCCGGGCCACCTGTCAAGTCAAAAATATGCGAGTGGGGAGGGGGAGTTTCCTAGGCTCCCCAACCCTCGCCTGTGAGCAACTGCAGCCCATTGGCCATTCGCGACACTACAGTGACTGCAACCACCCTCCCAGGTAGTACTTATTATAATCTGATATGCATCAATACGTTCAATCCATTCCAGACGAGGGAAGACATCCGCACGGGTGTTGTGCCACCCGTGAAGAGCCCCCTCATACACTACGTACGAATAGATACATACTAATAAAATATAATATACATACATATACTTACATATACAATACATAAATAAATACTTGTAATGGTTGGTTGCCATGTGGTTTCACGAGGCCATGACCCCTCGTATTAGTAGATGGAAAGGTGGATCTGGACAGTAGGGATATGCCTAGCCCCTGGCCAGGGATGTCGGTGTATTTTCTCCAAATGGTGTACAGCTAGAATCCTGCCATCGATGATGATGGGATCTGCCTAATTATCTCCGACTGATGTGTAACTGGAACCCTGCCATCACTGATGAAGATGATGTTGTCACTATCGAAACGTCACCTGATGATATTTAGCTGAACCGCCGCTAGTGATGATGATGATGATGATGATACTATCGTAACGTTTCCTGACGATATATATCTGAGACACCGCTAATGATGATGATGATACTATCGGAACGCCTCCTGACTATATATGACTGGGACACCGCTAATGATGATGATGATGATGATACTATCGTAACGACTCCTGACGATATACAGCTGAAACACCGCTAATGATGATGATGATGATGATGATGCTATCGAAACGCCCCCTGACTATATATAACTGGGACACTGCTAATGATGATGATGATGATGATACTATTGAAACACCTCCTGACGATATACGACTGGGACACTGCTATGATGATGATGTTGATGATACTACCGAAACGTCTCCTGACGATATATAACTGGGACACCGCTAATGATGATGTTGATGATGATACTATCGAAACGCCTCCTGACTATATGTAACTGGGACACTGCTAATGATGATGCTGATGATTATACTATCGAAACGCCTCCTGACTACATACAACTGGGACGCTGCTAATGATGGTGATGATGATGATGCTATTGAAACGTCTCCTGACAATATATAACTGGGACACTGCTAATGATGATGATGATACTATCGTAACGACTCCTGACGATATATAGCTGAAACACCGCTAATGATGATGATGATGATGATGATGCTATCGAAACGCCCCCTGACTATATATAACTGGGACACTGCTAATGATGATGATGATGATGATACTATTGAAACACCTCCTGACGATATACGACTGGGACACTGCTATGATGATGATGTTGATGATACTACCGAAACGTCTCCTGACGATATATAACTGGGACACCGCTAATGATGATGTTGATGATGATACTATCGAAACGCCTCCTGACTATATATAACTGGGACACTGCTAATGATGATGTTGATGAAGATGC